>JAQGAO010002182.1:0-20636 GCA_034697705.1 Ommatoiulus sabulosus | reverse complement strand
CCCCCCAAAAAAAAAAAAAAAAAAAAAAAAAAATGCAGCCGCTTCGAGTTTGCAAATAGATAAAGTACATGTACAGTAATGACACGTTTAGATAAGTTAAAATTAATTGATAGTTCATATTCACTAGAAGAATTTGATCAAGTAATTTATCCTGATGTACGATGAAACAATTAAAAGTATAAAAATTATTTTAAACTACATATCTACAATACATGTATATTGCGTTGTTCGATGTAGATTTCTAAGTTGAAAAAATAATATTTTGTAAACTAATCTTTCCGCTTTTAAGCACAATAAATATCTACTTGCAAATTTTATTATAAACCTGTACATTGAACAAGAATTGAAAGCGCAGCAAAAATGGCCGTGTTTATGTGCATCTTAAAAATGATCCTCTTATGAAATCGTGGTAATTTCATTTACTCAATTACGAAGCACCATAGATGCGTTCCCTCGGATGCAAATTGTATAATCTCGTAATTTATTATTAAAATTGAATTCAGCCGCATAAACATATTTCAATTTTTGTTACTTCACTACGGTATATAGAGGTGGTTGCGATTGCTGTTTTCTTAATCCCCGTAGAGAACGTTATATTTTATGACTTAGAAAATCTATGCACATCGTAATTTCATATTATACGGTAGTATTAAGGCAATCAATTAACCTTAAGCAAACAAAACAAAGCAACACAAAGGTTACAGTTGACAATCGGGCATGGGAAGTAATTGTTGGGGCTTATTCTTAAGGTGAATTATCTTTATTTATTGCACTAGGTGGTTTCGAAGTAATCCAACGTCGCGGTTGGATAACCGAGTTCTACATTTCCCTACCGAAAGCATTTGTTTACGAAACTGTAAATGCGAAAGAGTTAAACGCGGAATAGTTATGCTTCAACAGAATGATGTAGTAATTCTAAAAGGGTTGTCTGTGTTTGAGCGCTATTTGGTCAGGTATCTGAGTGTCATTTATCTGGTTAGAATATAACGAAACAAACAACAGGGTACTCGTACATTGACGTTAATTCTAATTTATTTCGCAATCAATGTTTAAGAAAGGAAGTTACGGATTTGATTTATGTTGTGTTTGTCCATTTACTGGTGCGCCGACTAATTTCTCTCGCCATATAACTACCAGTGAATGTTCGTGGAACAGTTTAAATGTTTATTATGGATTCCTTGGAGTCGTGGTGTTCCTTGAAATTGGGTGATCTCTAAAGGTCACCACAAAAGCCATTGCAGTATAGATGACTATAATTTATGGTCATTTGAACACTATTGCTTCAGCAATTAGGTTAACTCGGTTTAAACAGCTCGCCTGATGGTGGCAACATATGCAGCGAAAAGTAAAAAAATGGGGCTCGTGGTGTTTTTATTACAGACTGCAACGCTATTGCTATCTTATCTTAGCAGGTCAGAGATGCGGTTGCTGTTGTCCGAGTATAGTTACTACTTTTACTCGTTTTAAGTGCCAACATCAAGTGATACAGAAGCTGAAAGTACACAATTCGGTGGCTCTACTCTGCAGGGATGAACCAGATAACGCATTTTACTGTATATGGCTTTGTCACGCCATTTTGGAAACGTTCCTATTGTTACTCGTATTTCACGTACATGTACAAAAAGTCACATTTGAATATATTTCTACAGTAGATTCTGCTTTGACGTCGGCATTTGGAAAGGAAAGGCGACACTGACTTTATCTATGCAAGTGCATGTAGATGTTAGAAATTGCTTTTGCTCCTTTGTCGCTGTCGCATTTATCCTCCAATCTTGATTGCTCGTGTCCGCACGGTTTATCCCCTCGAGTTCTGCATATGTAAGCTGTTCGTAATTCGTAAATTTACTTTTTAAGGTTTGTTGTAAGGGCACCCAGGGGCCCCGTAACATTTTCACCGTTGTGATGGAACAAGATGCATTTGCTAGCGTTCGCGCTTTGCCTTTCCTCAAAATTGCATTGACCGCTAGGGAAGAAAATCGTTGCATGAAAAAGTGACAATCAAGAAAAAAAACACGTTGTTTACGTCCTACGAGAATGTCACGTGAAATATGGGTCATCAAACTTCATTTTTGGATGGCTTCCTCGGTGTTGACCGTCGACTACCAGTGTTGTTTGCGCATGCAGGTCCGATTTTATGTTTATAGCCAAAAAGTTGCTCGGCATGCTTTCAATCGCAGGTCACGTCTCTAAAGTTCCATGTCTATAACGAACGCTTGAATTTCAGTCGATAAAGTTAAAGGAACAATTGGAACCTAGCCGAACGTTTAAAAAACTTTTTTTTGCAGTTGTTATAGTATAGATTTAAATCTTTCTCAATAAATGAAACTACATACACGTACACGTTCGTTGTGTGCGGTGTAAACTTAGATGGAATGGAATAAAGCTTCACAAGTTTACGAGGTATTTCCCACTCATCGTCGATCGACTCTCCACCTTGCGGCCGTGTACGATTGGGGAATAAATGAAGAAAGACGCATAGTCCTCATACGTTTGTTTTGTGCAATACGTTTTGTTTTCATTATATAATATATTTCAAAATTTAGTGAAAACGTACACCAATCAGACATCAATAATCTTCGTTCATGTCCGCCATTTTGGTCCAGAGCGCCACCGTCGTCATCGGTTGCAAGTCCTCTTGAGTTACGTTTATTGTAGTTATTTAAGCAATGTTGGTAGAAAATTCTAAACATCCACCTGAAAATCATGAAACTGGGTTTAATTTGTGCAGGAGCTTTGGGAGAGAGTTGCAGTTTGGTGTCGTGAACCTAAATATATAGGCTTATATTTAATTGCGCAATTCCTCGCTAAATTGGATGACCGACGCTTAGTACTTGACTTCTCCTTCAGTTCTTTTTCCTGTTTTCTTGATCTGAGTTGCAATAATTGGATCAGAATTGAAGTTAGTTTTATTACTATACGTGCTCTCCATGCAGTTAATGATTTTTCTGGTGTGAATCAAAATTTGCGGACGTCATCTTGGACTTACAACTATAACAAGAAATAACAGTTCTATCATTTCAGACCACTGCTTAACTGTATTTACTCTGTTTATTGCCACTGTTTGCCTAGCTTGTTTGGTTTGGATTAAACTACCGAGATCTTTTAAGCTCTTTGCAAAAAAGCTTAACGATCAGTTTTGATGTATGGTAATAGATTTCAAGAATAACATTTTTTGCTGGTAAGTTTTTGAATCGTCTACCTTAAAAAATAATGTTGATTTTAGAACAAAACTCTGGGAAAATCTATGGGAAAAGCACTGAAGCATCCCAACTGCTTTTATTCATCCTCTTGGTATTTTCAATTTATTTTTTTCCTTCGCAAATTTCCAAATGTTACAAAAACATTTTTTGGTGAAAGCACTTGTGATGCATTTCGTTTCAATCTAGATTGCAGCCTTTTCAGAGAAAGCCCCTACAATAACGCTGCTGTGGTTTACTTTCCCAACAAGTGCTACATTTAAATAAAGTGATGAAAGAATAAGTTCAGATCCATGCAATGAAAGCTTTATTGCCGTTTCTAGTACGTACAGTAATTTGTATCCAGTAGACACATTTATAAATGTAAACATTTTAAATTCAAGTAAAACAAAATGCACCATGATATAAAACTGAATATATTTTTTGAGATTAAATGCATAAGTCTGCGTTCATGATGAACTATATGTACATGTTAATGAGCGAATATTTGCTTAATCTATATTTTCTTAAGTTTAACCAAAACTGCAAAGGTCACGCAATTTTGCGAATTTAAACAAATGGGTTGTTTGAAACATCAAATACATACACAAATTAAAATATTATCCTATTTCGCACGCAACATTGCGTGCAAGTTTAATATCTCTACAACTTATCTTCCCAGTGTGGTGCCAATGTTTTTTTTTTTTTTTTTTTTTTTTTATTATTTCAAACATAATCGTTAACGAATAGTCTAACGAATATTTACATCATTGGAACATCCCTCCTTTTTTTCACACAACACGTTTTTACGATCATGTAGGAAACGGGTTCGTAAAATAAAGTTTCAAAATGGGAATGACATAAAAAAACGAAAATGCAATGTACACTCACCTTTACATGTTTGAGATTCCCACACAAGTCACTAACAACACAAACATTTTTTTACTTATTCGGTTGCGGAGGCAGTTTTTCTCTTCCCATATTACGAACTTGGAAGGTACGAAATCTAACCAATTAAATAACCAATTAAAATACCCGGAAGAAAAACAGTGAAAAGCATACACATTTTAAGAAAATTCAGTTCATAAAAGAGAAAAAAGTGCGTAATTATAGCTCGTTACTCGAAACAAAAATTAACATCAGTTCTATGGGATACTTTTCGGGACTAACGCAATAGTTCGTAAAACCGTTGATTTCATAAATGGTAAGGGCCTAAAAACGTCTGTCGATTGTTTAATTGACTTTAGTGCAAACCCGTATGCGGAGAAACGTGAAGCAGCGTATAAATAATGTACAGTAAAACCTGGAAAAGGGGCCACTTTTGAATGGTGACCACCAAGCTGTTTATGTTGACCACTTGTTAGTGTATTGGTTTTTCGAGTTTACGTTTCTTGCATAAAAATTCTTTGTATAGGGACCACCTGTCTATTGTGTACAGTGACCAGTGTGTGTTGTATATTTTTTGCAATTTTTACATCGTCAATGTACCTTAGAAAGTGACCAGATAACAGATGAGTCGACCTTACATGCAGATAGTGACATTCAACTTCACAATATTGCTACTAATGAAGAGCTTCAAAAAGAGAAAACATGATCATAAGAAGCAAAAGGCATTTAAAACAAGGAAAACTTGATCAGTTTCTTTTTAAAAAAATGTGTTATAAGGCAATAAATATACTGTATGTATTGCACATGGACATGATGATTCTGTATTTGTGGTTTTTTACAACATGTATTACGGTCTACATGTATAAGTATACAGTGTACATGTTTATTATTTTAATTTAATTCAGGCATTCTTTGTATAGTTACCACCTGGGTACATGTCAGTGACCAACATTGCTTTTTTTTTTGTTTGGTGGTCACTCTTAACAGGTTTTACTGTACTGTATTATTATTGCAAGATGTTGAAGTCTGCCTGGTTGTTGATTTCATTATCACTCGGTTAGTAGAGTTTAACAGATGACAAAAAATGTAATCGGCCTATTTACGACAGTTAAAGTTAACGAAGCTATTTAATCGGAGATTAAATTTAAGTTGTGTGCAGTATATGCGGTTACATGATAAGAAGTTGCGTTAATGCGTACATGTCGCAATAAACTCATTCAACGGACATGGTTGATGGGAACATGCAACCTTAATTAAGCCACAATGAACTGGTATGTGGCTTTCACGGTTAGCTTGTTTATATTTCCTGCGAGATTTATTCTCTACCGCACATTTATAGGAACAGCGTAAGGCTCCTGTCTTAATGTTACCTACATTTCTCTTATCTGACTCGAAATGGGCCCGCATAACAATTTGAACATTGCTCTACGCTGTTGGTCTGAATCTTTATTACGACAATAATGCCGGTTGTAGAAACGGCGCCAACGAAGCGCGCGGTTAGAATTCAAGACCTACATTTTCGCACGCTTAATTTACGTCACTGTGTGTAGAGATGTTTACGCGAGCCGTTTTAATAATGAATTGTGCTTGGGCCAAATGTGGGCCTACCTGCTGTCACAAAAATTGATTATGATTATCCCGTGTAATGGATATCTAACTAGGAATTATCGACTTCCATGCAGGCCATGGCGAAATGAAATATTCATTGGAATGGGACCGATGTTGCGATACTTTATATCAATAGTTCGATAAATTTACAGAGCTGTAGTCACTGAAATGGAATCTGATGGAAAACCACAAAAAAATGTTGTCAAACAGGTTTTACTACAATACCAAATACTTTTCTACTACCAATTTAAAAAAAATAACATTGGTAGTGGAGAATTTTACATTTGCATTGTTAATTTTTTAAAAACAACATTGGTACCGGTAGCTTAAAAGTATTTATTATTAATAATTTACTTCTTGCCACGTGAAGGTGCGATACATCGAATAAAACAGGTTCTGTTGTGTAGTTGAGTACATTCAGGCATACAGAGTAAAAATAATATAACTAACGAATTTTTTACAAGATTTGAAAATTCCTGAAAGATATGGACGAAACATTTCGTAACTTGGTAGCTTTCAGCGAGAAATAATAAGTTACTCCAGATTATTATTGTTTGAAACTTTTTAATTATGCTTTTGATATTTATAATAATTATTAATGCAGATGTTTCTTTTCCTTAATTTCAGGCTTCATTTTACTCCACGGCGTTGAAAACGTTAATCACCATGTCCACAATTGTTCTTTTGGGCCTAATCACGGCCTACCATGCCTTGGAAGTGCAGGTAAGCATTTCTAACATTTCTTGTTGTTATTAATTCGGGTTAGCCATGGAATTTCGTGCTAGCGCTATTCGCACTTTCTAACGAAATGATTCCCTTTCACATTACTGCGCCAGCGTTTTCCATACTGAATTGTTTAATAGAAATGCACGAAGTTTTGGCAATGGGGATAAACAGATCAAATTTCGGGATTAAAAATCGCACGCTTTCTTGGAAATATTTGGAAACTCAATAAAAATCAATATTAGGCGCACGCATCAGGTATATGTATATGCATAATTGCGTGTGCGAAGTAAAAGCGGTAATCAGTTTAGCCAGGCATGGAAATCCCTGGAGGGAATTGAAAACTGCTTAAAAAGTTTAAATTAAAACCATTTTAAAGGCCATTGGTATTTTGCCAATTTTTATCGATTATGTTTAAGTATATTACGCTAGGTTACTCTTGTTTTCTCTATTGGTTGGCAACGTGCCGATGTTCATGAATCGCTCACGCATTCGTTCAAATTTAAGATAAATCTCTTACAGATAAAAAAGGGGCAAAAATGCCTGGTCACAATGCTCATATTTGATAAGGATTCTGCAATATAAGGTATACCTCGATTCCATCGCAGTTAAATTCTGGTGAGATGAAATCAAAATGTCGTATAATCACCATAAAATTCGAGGTGAAGGATCACCTGCTTGGTACGAAATTGTGCTTCAAAACACGCTAATGAGCTCTTTATTCCATATTTCATCGGCCTTCATTAACCATGAAGTATTTGCAATATCACGGGATAATATTGTACTTATAAGGTATATTGTAGAAATAGCTTTCCAAACTATATACAGTATTCATGTAAAGCATGTGTACTGTCTTCTTTATTAAAAGTTATAGAGAAATTGGATTGCTAGACCTGTAAAGTAATGATATCATGCAATTTTGAGAATTGTTGTTCATGTTTTTACTTGGTGATTTCACGAGTCGGAAATTTCTTGCTGACAATTGTCTGTTTCTAGTTTATATAACCAGTTTACTCTGTTTGCTTTATTCACGACATGCAATGTCAAGTGTCAAATGCTTTTTAACAATGATGTTAAGATATGTTACTAGGCATGATGAAAATATAATGTTATGTACATTCCGACTAACGGAAACGTGGTGTCCTCGAAGAAAATGTTATTGTCCCTCGTTCATTGGTTATGCGAACCCCATTTCAGCTATAACGAAATATTTCTGTTCTGGTCACTGTAAGTGAAGATGTTGTCTTTAAATTTCGCTGGGACTCATCATAAAACCTCATTTACATTAGGCAAGGCGATTAATCATTTTAGTAAGTAATAAGTGGAGCCAAAAGCAATACGAAAGCCTTCTGCGACATCTTTGGCTATAAATGTTAATATGGACTTATGCTGTTTGAAAAAGACGGTCTGATACCCTGTGAAATAAATGAGCAGTTGCCGACAGTTGTTATTTGCCAATGACTTTGTGCCGAAATGGCTTATTGTTCCCACGTGTATTATATGCGTATAAATATAGTGAAAGATAAAAAGGGCTGCAATGACAATAAAGCCATGTCTATAGCTGCGCTTTGACTATCTTTCGATTGTTTGTAAAAAATGTGTACGTGCTATTTTGGCCATTGTGTCGTAAGGCCATGCCCCTTCTCTTATTACCACTTTTTGTAACAGTTGCAGTTCTGTTGAACATCATGCTAGCTGTCTTCAATAAGAGATGATATTTTTTTCGTTTCCGATATTTTAGTAATGATAGGTCTCTTTATTGGTGTGCCATAAACAGAAAACGGAAGTATGAACAGTGCATCCCAAAATATTATTTTCATTTTAGAGAGCAACCAAAAAGTGCTCTACCGAACACTATAGTATGACTGCAAATCCACTATTCATTTAAGAGATACTGCATATATAGTTCAGCAACTTCAGCACACCGAAACTGTTTTCTTTCAACAACAACGTTTCTCAGTTCGTGTTCAACAACTATTCTTGTCTTAAAGAATCACTAATTTTCAATATAAACTGATTATACTTTATCAAGTATTAATATATACTTTTTAAATTGGTCAACCTATTCCTCCGAAGATTACATGTTGGAGAAGAGCGATGATCTATGAAGTATCTTGGCTTTTATGGACTGCATGATTGTCATTGGTGGCTCGCACGCAATTATTAGCAATTAGCCAAATACTTTATATTTCCCTTCAATTCAGTTTAAGTACACTATCACCAAATACCGTCGGTATTCAACCGATAATTCTGGACAATTGCGTAGACATGCCCCCATGCATAGTGCAAGAAGATATTTCCTCGTTTTTTAATGTAAATCAATGTATACGTGTAATTTAGTTGCGTTCGTTTCCGCCAGGAATCTGTTGTCCGTTAAATGCGCCAAAAGTGTTTAAAACTCTGAAACCAGCTCGCGATCGATTCGATGTCACGTACAACTAATTGGACCGTTTGCATTACAGTACATCCTTTAATCGTTTCGACTCTTTTCAACTACAAGGTGGTAGCTCAATTATAGTTAGTGCTCGTTCATGTTTTATAACAAATTAAGTGCTCTATAACCATTAAAGACTATCGCGATTGCTTCTACAGCTGTACCACAATTGTGTTATCTTTGCGCGTCATACCCGAACTAGAACTTGGCCTGACGTCTTCATCTTGGCTTTTTTTTTTCAGGACTTCATTTCCACCGACGCGTAGATTAGATAGAAGAAGCAATTAATGACTGTTCCTAAATGTAGAGGGGATTACGTTGCGGGCATGACTGCTGCTCACGTGTGATAGATACTTTCTTCTAATTCATACTAGCATTTGGCCACGGTGTGTTCATCGAGAAAATCAACCAATTTTTCCCCCTGTCAGAGAATCAGGACCGGCCTTTTTCCTAATGAAATTACAGGGTGGGTCCAAAACGTGCATGTACATGCATCTACGAGTATAAAAACATTTTTGTAAACAAGTGCATGTTTAATATTTCTATAAGAAGCACGCGCATAAAAATAGACGCATCGTTAAGGTCTAAATAGAATATTTCTGAGTAATATATTGTGTAGTAAATACGAGCATATTGCATGCATCCATCTATTTTACGGTATACCATACATACGGTATACTGTATGTATAGTACATTATATTTTCATGCTATGTATGCAACTTGAAAACAAAGTTAAAGCTGATACTTCTATATCCGAATGACGTAATAATTTCTCTTCTTGTCCCATATAATGTTTATAATACAATTATAAATACTTTATATTAAAATGTGGTATATAGTTACGAGTTAAACATTTAACCGAAATAGCGTTGAAAATATTATGTATTCATTTGTAATATGCGGTAATTTGACAGCTCTGTAATCTCGGCAAAAATACATGTTTCACAAAACGCTTTTGATATTTGCATTTAATAATTTACATGTAGTTTTCATTGCGTAGGTTAAATAACATTGTATACATGTAGTATACCGTACATACATGTACAATTGTATGCATGCAATAGTAATATGTGGACATTTTCCTTTTACGGGATGATGACGTCGTCTGTTATAAGGGAATTATCACAATGATACATGCATGTATCTTCTGTTCGTATTCTGTTGAATTTTAGGTGAAAATAGAGCTTCGCGTAACTTTATTTTCTTTGATAGCAATGAAAATGAATATAAATGCACATGCTGTAAGTATAGTTCGTACAAACGTAAATCTCGCTGTATTTTATTTGTATCATTGATATCGACCAAACTAGTAAGTCCGTTGTTCTGCCATTTTCTTAGAAATTGTCACAAAGTCGATGTAAAACTTTGACATAATATTTTGCATTACAAAACTGATATCTTCAAATAATTCCATCATGTTGCTATCTTGACATGAATCACATTATTTCTGGAACTTCCGGCACATGCCGGAAATAGCAATAATTTTGGTAAGATGCATAGTCCCGGCTCTATATGTGATGTTTCAGACACGAGACTTTATCAAACTCAATGAATCGAATTTTGCCTCTTGTTTTATCCATTGCATTGTATTAAAGGTCACATATTCGAGAATCATAAGCAGATATAGAGTACATTGACAGCCATTGACGTGCCAGTTTTTTACGAGTTGCGCGATGCTATAAATAGTATAACATATGAATAATGTAGGCATACTACCGGTATATATACGTAACAGCAGCAAGGCACCAACATGATAAATATGAGTGCTCATTTGTTGATTTTTCACGGATAAAAAAATATTGAGCAAAAAAAGTGAGGAATACTACCTCTATCTTATGTATTGTTGGAAGATTGATGCTTCTACAGTATTTTCAGTGCTATACGTATGATATGGATGAGAGGGGATAATGATCAATGATTGATCATCAATGGTCATTAGTCATCTTTAATGGCTACACCCTAATGTCTGCATGCGTATGTCTCCGAAGATCGTCCTCGCAACTTTCCCAAACTTTCTTTATTTAGTCTGCAAAACTTTTTCTATATGCTAGTAACTGCAAGTACCAGAAGACTAAAAAAGAAGATGAATTAGATCATTTTGACAACCATTCTGTAATTAACACATTAACTTCATTTATATTTCTTTGTCCATCACCTGATGATGCCTTGTTAAAACGAAGTACAACATGTGCTACAATCATTGTGTGAATAATTATATAGTCTCATTTCATTTATGTACACTGTACATTGTAGTTAACGTCCGAATATCACGTTACTCAAGAGTACCTGTAGTATGAAATAAAAAACTTTGGAATGACCACAAAATAACTTTATAATAAAAAAAATACATGTAATTCCAGTACATCGGCATCATCTTTTCACATTTCATAATTGTGAATTGCAATTTTTTTAGTGTTTATGGTTTTTGTTCGTGTTTCCACGTAGTTAATGTTCTTTATTTTCCCAAAGTCTAAACGCACCGTGGGTTCGCATAATTGGGTGATGTAGTATTAGGCCCACGCCTCTTTGCTAATTTGTTACCTACAAACAAATGTTGCAAAATTAATTAGGTTGCAGTGATGGATATCTCTCGCAAATGAACATTAGAAACCGTGCCGTAATGATTACGAACATTTGGGCGCATTGAAATGTAAACGTGTAGCTGAAACTGTCGTGTAATTTTCGCAAAAAAAGTTGTATTCACGTGAAATTTCCTGATTAAACCTTAGGTGGCATCCTCGGTCAATGTTTACTAAATGTGTCTCTCCCTCTCTCTTTGTTCTCTCAGCATACAGTGTACATTGACAATGGGCGTTCCCTAAATGAGCGGCCCTCTTTTCATAACATGGCAACTTGCTTACAAATTCATAACTCGTCCTAAATCATAAATCCATTTTTATAACATTGTTGGACGAATAATGCGTATCTGTTGACCGCTTGTTTTCTCAATTACGAGTTTGCACATACATTGTAATATGACTTTGCTTTTGCCATTTCTGCCCGTAAAGTTTGGTTGCACAAATCTGTTATTAATGTTATTCCGAGAACAATCGGGGATTAATGAGCAATAACTTTAAAAAAATATGTATTTAACGGTTTAGCTCTATTGCGTGTGTATATTAAACTATTTTATAATTTTGATTTTATGAGTGATAAATATTATATGGAAACATTTATAGGCCATGTTCAATAACTCGAGCAAATGCAAATTTTTTCAGAAATGTACCGTATAAACTATACTTCTGATGTATTGCTGTCTTTTCTTCCAGTTGAATTGACGAAACTCTGATGGTGTCAAAATCGAATGTTTCCAGATGCTCTATTTTACGAAACCCATATCGCAGAAGTTTCCAAAAACACTTTTGGCTTGGATAGAATTGAAAATCCAAGGGTTTTTTCATTTATTTGGAATGTGTATGCCAATTTATAAATGCGTAATATTGCGCAGAAATGCCTACGTAAAATTAAATTTTTGGTTTCTGCTAGTTTTTTCCCCAATAAACTCGTTGAATCTAAGAGGCTAGATCCAGCGAGTTGCCAACTTTCTGCCTGCGAATAGGCTTGCCAAAATCACGATAATTGAAATTCAGAACCATGACCCAAAAAATCGATTAAAGAAAATACTGTTTATACGAAGCAATTGTCTAAATTCTACAACTGAAGTCTTTTTCCATAAGTTTTCGAGTCGTGAGCTTGTTCACGTCTAATCGAATTTCCAGATATGCGATCCGTGAAATAACCCAAATAATAATGCTGAATTCGTGTTTGTTTAGAAGTGGATTTATTTTTCTTTTATTAGGGGAGACTATAATGGTCATTGAAACTTATATATTCCATTCCAGCGATCTTGATTTAGATCGTTGAATTGTTAAATTAAATTGTTGAAATACTTTCAGCAAATTCTCCCTTCTTTGTATTCTTTTCTTTAGAATGGTAATGTTAAAAGTTGCGGAAACGTCTAGATTTTCCCTGCAAGGGGTCATTTTCAAAACATCTTTGCGTTGTCCGAATGAAGATTACATTCAATGTCCAGTGCATGTAAAAAATGCCCGCATTTCCTCACATCTCATCCAATAAGATGGATGAATGAGCAAGCTTTTGGAGCGTGCATCAGAACCCCCTTCAATGATTTACGACCATGTGTTACTTTGCCTTGCATACATCTATGCATTCAGAGATTTCTAAGTTTTATAAAAGTATTGTGAAGCCAGGACAATTGCTTCATTTTTTGTTTATTCTGTTATATAAAGTTATATAGCATTTGTTACATAGCATATAAAAAGTAAACTTTGAAATTACTAACATTATTATTATTAAACTATTAAAACTAAAGCTCTGATATTTTCATTTTATTTAGCTTACTTTCTGTAAAGCGTTTACTTTGAAATTACACCAAGTTCATTGTATACACTACTGAATGTTAGATTTGTTCATAAGTTTTTAACTTTTTTGACATAACACATCTGGTTTAAGATTAATCAAAGTCCTATAAAAAAAACTGTTTCTAGAAAGATTTTTAGAAAGTATTAATAACTATAGTATTGCGTAAGCATTAATTGCAAGTCATTCGCAATATACTGTAGCCTACATCCACGTAATGGATCGGGCAAGATTCATAAAGAATCTTCATCAGTTTTGGTATTAGTAGTTTACCCATTAGTATTATAGGGTAAAAATAACTTTTAGAAATACATTTGCAGTTTAAAATAAAATACATTTAGGAACTAACTTTTGATATGATGTGAACTGTAGTACTGTACGATTATTTTTATTAGTTACATGTACATGTATGTACGGTAATTTCTGAAATGTGTGTAATAATGCAACGTTGCAAATAAATTTCGAAGTATTTATCCAGCTAAATACACATTTATAAATATTCGAATGTTATAAACGAACCCGTGTTGGTGTTCTAGGGTTAAAATAATCCAACGGCGTATTGTCTTGGTTTCCAACTTGCTTTTCAGTGATTTATTAGGAAACGTGTGAATATCATAGAACTAAAAGTTGCTCGTAAATCTTTGATTTAGAATGTTGCAAGTCCGGGTGCCTCTATATCTTCTAGTTGTTTTTTTTTGTTTGCAGGATAAAAACGCAAAAACACAATCTGATTTCCTCGTTATTTTTCCATTACAACTTTTTCTAAATCTCAGAATAATATAAATAACTCTTCCTACAACATCTTATTTGAATTGAATTTGTGTTATCCTGCAAACGTGCAGCAACACTGCATAACATTGGTTCATGACCATAGTGGAAGCTAGAGGTTTTTTATTTATGTCTAGTATCTCCTATGATCTCCTGTCTAGTTCACCGTTAATTGCTTAAAAACACCGCCACATTTCTCAATTTGCAATGAAGGCCTCGCTACGTGACATGTTATTGATTACACCTTTTTAACAATTCAGAAAAGGCGGCTGTATTTTTATGACTAATCGATTCGGCGTGTATCCAAGCAGCTATTCCCATGATGGATTTTCATATATTTATGTAATACATTTCATTCAGATACGGGTTTTATATTTTTTGGCTCGGTTGTTTTAAAAAAAAAAACGAGGCCTGCGCTTTTTTTTCTATCTGGAGTTAATCCAAATAAAAGTGTAATGGTGTGACATGATCCGTATAGGCATGACATCACGAGCGTTTGCACAAATTTGATTGATAATGCATCGCTATTGGATTGTTAGAAAGTCATTTTTTAAAACTGGCGCGAGATCAAGAAGTTTAACGTTGCTTACAAATTCAAACCTACTTTTGATCATATTGATATGCCTTTATTATTCGTTTTGACAGAACGCAGCGAATGCTATAGATGCTCAGAAAATTCCCATTCCGTATTTTGCGTGCTAGAACGCAATTATGACCTAGAAAAAAGTACACCCATGCAAAAAATTAATTGCATCGCATAGTTGACCCATGCGTGCTTTCAGGTGATTCTCCTATAGCCAATAATTGCATGATTGGAAGCTTAACTGCACGACACTAATTTACGGGATTACTTCTTGGTCGATGGTACAGTGTATATGAACCCATAAATACATCGATGTACAGTATATAGAGTTGAGTATTTGAGCAGTCTAGGTCATAACGCTGTTCATAATGGGCAAAGAAACACTTTCTACGTATAACCACATGTAGGCTACATGTACATTATAATGTAGCTCCTGGCCACTCATTTTATCCGTGATGCAGTGCTACATGGTCATTGTGCAAGTTTGGTGCTTTAGAATGATTAGCTCGTGAAACACGCCAGTACCAAAATGTATGAACATGTTCGTAAATACCCTTTTTTTATAAAAATGAAATTTTTAGAAAATGCGTTTGTCAATAAATGTATGAATAAAAATCACGTGAAAGTGAAACATGCTTAATGTTTATGGCTCATCATGTTTAGACATTTAACATTCGTCAAATTATGTTTGCATACGCGTCTGATTTAGGCACATTCTTGAAAGGTGAAAGCGTTTTATGTTGGCTAATCTCTAGAACTTAATCGGAAAAATGGCAAGATGTCAAAATTCCCTATGACTCGCAAATTTGAAATTTCCCGCAGCTACAATTGGCCTCACATTGATGGTTGTTCCTAAACATTGAAACCTCATGAAATTCTAGCGGCTCGATGCCCATTTTTCCAGACATTTGGATGAATAAGAGTTATTTAGCACGAAGGCATATTCAGTGATAAAATGCACGACATCGTCCCTGGTTATGTGATTCGAATGAATTTTTTTTTTGGCAATTCACGACGAAAGCCCTATGGGTCCTAATGACGTTTATATCTCGCAGCGTTTCCTACCGAGTCATAAATCTCTTCCGTTACATCTCAGTTGAATTGAACGCTGCGTTATTTTTGACTTATGTGCACGCGTACGTTATGACATCTGGATTAATTTCTTTGGGCAGGGCAACCTGCAGCATTGACATTTCCGAAATTCCGCTCCGCAGTTCCTCCTAATTTCCATTGTGAAAACTTGTCTTTTGTGTCGGTTTCGTGCACGCTGCTTGCTATGACCTCAGCGCACTCGTAATACATGTACATGTATGCATGTTATCCAATTTCGAGAAAAGCCAATGCTGGAATTACTCGATTAATCATCGTAACATCATTAATAATTCAATTTATAGTTAACGGTAAGGTGGCGTGCTCGGAATGCATGTGTGCGAGGACGTGTTTTTAGCTTCATTACGCCATCACGACTTATTGTTCAAAGCAGGGGAATTTAATTCCTATAAGCACCCTAGCTTTACGCGGTTCATTAGCTGTCAAATTGCTGCATATACTTTTCGGTTAATAAATGTGCAGGTCGTGTTTGATCAAGTTGCTTGTTTCTGCTAAACAAATAAGATTACGCGGTATATCTTAACAACGACCGATCAAGAAGTTTAATCACGAGCACGTTAAATGAGGGCAATAGTAGGTATACTCAGAAAAAAACTTTACAAATCGTACGTTAACAGTCGTAAATCATGCGTGCAAAATCGAGTCACAAATTTGCATAAATGATTCACTCAAGTGTTATCACTGTGGCGCGTGACTTCACTGTACCATTCGTAAGGCTTCTGTCTAAGTATCCCTAATATACTGTATCTTAGAATATACATGTGACTGTTTCTACGTGTATATCTAATGAACATGAAAAAAATTTGCAGATATTGATAGTTTAGTAATTCGACATTTTAATGGTTAGCCAATCTTACATGTATCATTATAACATACTTTATTCCAGTTGAGTTTTAGACATACAGTAGGAACCAACATTTCGATGTCACTTCTTAAAATGGTCGATCGTTTTCCATGTCTTTCAGCTATTTATGATCGACAATTGTGCTGACGACTGGCGTATCGCCATGACGTGGCAACGGATTGCCCAAATTGGACTGGAATTAACAGTATGTGCCATTCACCCTTTGCCCGGTGAATATTACTTTACATGGACGACCAAATTGTCCAATCATCAGGGCAGGATTGCCTCTCGTTTAGTGCCCGTCGATGTGGCCTTATCGTTGCCCATGTTCCTTCGACTGTACCTCATCTGTCGTGTGATGTTACTTCACAGTAAACTTTTTACTGATGCCTCTTCACGTAGCATAGGTGCTCTCAATCGGATCAACTTTAATACCCGTTTCGTTTTAAAGACACTGATGACCATCTGTCCTGGAACTGTTTTGTTGGTTTTTATGGTGTCATTGTGGATCATTGCCAGCTGGACCCTACGATTATGTGAAAGGTAAGAAAACCTCTCTCTCTCTCTTACGTGTATTTTAAAGGGCATGAGCTTGTGCGGCGGCGATATGTTTGGCACGTACAGTATTTTATGACTAATGGAAACCCTTCAAAAGGAAGCACAATAGCGGATGGATAAAGGGGCTATCGTAAAAGTTTGGGCGTAGAATTCATGACAAGTAATTCTCCACCACAAATTTGTGACATACTGTACATTACGGAATTTACGGATGTTCCTATTTTCACATTTGATATCAACATTTAGTGTTAAACTATATTATTCGGTGGAAAGCATCAAGTTATTGATCAGAAATGTCCATCCTTAGGGTAAGAACACCCAGAATGCTTAATTTCGACGTGCTTGTTTCAGCTTCTTTCGTGCTTGTTTTTAACTTCTTTTTTCCAGTTTTGGAACGCACAATGAACGCTGATATCAACGTGATGGTCAGTGTGCTTGTTGGCGCCACTGCATGCGTTATGCCAGGTGAAACATTCCGCGTAAAGCCTTCCACAGGCGCATTAGGATCTCATGATGAGTGCAGGACACGTTTTTACGGTACATAGGCGGTATTTACAATCGATGGCTACACTTTTGACCAATAGTGATCTGTGTGCCACTCTGTGTCTTACAAATCTGCTTTCGGATTTCCAAAAAGAATGTTACAAACATTCTTGAAAGCTTATCAGCGCTTGTTGTAAACTCATCCTGGCTCGGCTTAGCTTTCTTTATGTGCTACTTTGTGCATCCTCATTTAAAACGCATGCCGCATTCTTATTCAGCTTGGTGGCGCTAGTGTACGCCGAGTGGTAAGCGCCTGCAATAAGCATTCTGTGTGGTCTTATGCTTATACAGTATGTCAGGCAGGTCAAAATTTGAAAATTGGTTATTCATTGTCATGCATTAGTTTATCTGCCAACATAACTCTAACCTACTCATTGTGCAATCTCGCTGGATGCTTGTTTCTCTTTAAGCAGCAAGGGCTATTGATCTGATTTTGAAAAACTTCAAGCTGTCTTTAATTGAAACTTCCGACATCTTTTCTCCAGTAATAAATTCCTTTATCGCTGACGTAAATTAAACATGGTCTTCTTGTTTATCGGGTTTTTATACATTACTGAAATGACATTTAGTTAGGCATCTGTATTACTACAGAGAAGCCTTGAAACTTCATCAATCTACACAAGGACAAAGTAATTTCATTTGTGCCAGTACTGTATGTTATGAAAGCAGCGAAAGGTCCATATGAGAGAACACTCGGAGAGGAATTTCATACTCAGACATACAGTATATATATACTGCAGATCGTTCGTTGTCTGCCACCGTTAAACTTGGCGACTCCCTTCATGTCCTAATGACGATTTTTATGTTTTAACATACAGTATTGGGTCATAATTTAATTTCAAGGTTGTGCAATTCTCTGGCAGACTGCACATGTTTGCACCAATTTTATCAGATCTCCAAATATCTGACGTCGACGTTGTTCGGAAAATTAAAACAGGTTTTAGTGGGCAGTTTCAGTTATGTTATGGTCCATGAAAACCGTTTAGTTCTATATATCTGGTGAATATCGTTAACGAAGACACGCAATCGGCCGTGAGCGATTTACGGCACTTCCTCGTTCAAGGTGGTCAGCCGATAATTAGCCGTGTATTACCACCGTGGTATTTGTGGTATTTCTATGGCTGTGAATGCGGCTTTTGTGTGGATTTCCTATAATCGATCGATGCGTTTATGTGCCAATCGTTTCTAATTGTAAGCGCGGGTCTTTGATTTGTCTCTCCGAAGTCCTACCCTTGTCAGGACCTTGGCTTCCTAAATCTTTAAAAAGACGTCTGGCAGATGCTGCGCAAATCAATAATTCAATCCTTAAATCAGCAGGAAGTTATTCATGAGGTGCAGCTTGCGACTTTATTTAAAGAATGTTTGGAAACGTTTTCTATTTCGTGCCTTATGAAAACTCAAGGAGCGGAAGTTTTTTTCCACAGACCCTTCAAAATGCTGAAAATAAAATGTAGAGCCAGTGCCTCCGCGTGGAAATATTCGCTGTTGAATTGAAGGATTTTGAAACTGACTTAGACGATCAGTTTAAACAACTACTAACATCATATGAACATTTTTAATAAATAAACTTCTGTTTTGGGTTGGGGCTTCACCTTGTTTGCTACAAATCATGAGTATATTATACATGTTAGTGCTGTAAAATAGTTTATCCTACTTTTACGATAGTCAAATCTTTTTCTATGTCTATGTTAATTATTGCGAACTTTGACTTGTTGTCAACCATTGTCATCCCATAATATTCTATACTATAATAATGATGAAAAAAATGGTCCACTTGCACATGTATCGTGATTTTGACTGGTGATGTATACATGTAGAGTATGAGTTTAATGTTTAGCATTTCTATTCAACAGAAACATTGCCACACTATTAGTTAGGATTGCAATAACAAAAGTTTAAGATAAATTTGTGCTGAAGTATATAAGAAGAGTTACATCCTCAGCTGAGCACTCCGAATCCTGTCAAAAACCACCTCGGGCGATGGGCTGTTGTAGGTCGCATATTTTAAGCGAGGGCCATTATTCTTTACAGATAGGCATGATGATTCAATTTCCATTTGTTATTCCAATGAAGTCGCGTTAGAAATACATCCTTTGAAAATGACTGAAGAGAGCTAACATTGAATGCATCTTCCCCTATGAATTTCGCATTTGCGTGACGTTTGGGCGCCATTTTCTCAATGCCTTTCTTTCCCTTCCAAATGAATCTAATTTTTATGCAAGACGGAAGCTAAGTTTGCATATCTAAACCTCTTTTCATTTTACGAGCCGTAGGAAGAGGAAACTTAATCTTATCTAATGAAAACTTCTACTAGAGAGAGAGCGAGTGAAAAAATTGCCAAAGTGCCATTAGGCCATCAATCATGTAGACCGCAATATTTTAACGTATTGTTTTTCAGCAAACTTCTACTCGCATTTGCCTAATCGCTAAATAATGTTTGTACAGTTTGAATATACTCCAGTTTGGATTACGATTGCCTTTATTGTGCCGTTCGTGACACGGTGGTTTTATATTGATTTCCCAAAAGTATTTCGTTGCATCTTCCATGTAATCTTATCCTTTTTTCGTAATTCCATGCTTTCCATCATGTTGCAAATTAGCGTGCAAATTTGACGGGTTTCAATATTTTTTTCCGTATCAACTTCGTATTACCGAGAAACCTCTTAAAATGCATTTGCACGAATGAAAATGATACTTTTTTGTGAAAATGATACTTTTTTGTGAAAATGATACTTTTTTGTGAAAACAATGTTCACTAGAACAAACCTTCAATCTAGTTTCTTTAAAAAGAGAATGAAAAATGAGTTTTATCAAGGATCAATTGCTGGATTTATTGGCCATTGAAAGTTTCAATAGGTTAGCTGTGACTAATGGCGAATTCGACTCATTGCACCAGGTGCAGGTGCACGTTCTGGTGGGTGTAAACCGATCACGTGCTATGTAGTGCGCGATGCGACCTCCCGACCACCCTATCCGCCATGTTGGGTGCACCGCCTCCACCAGCTCCCTTGATGGTGGAGG
>JAQGAO010002181.1:0-20637 GCA_034697705.1 Ommatoiulus sabulosus | reverse complement strand
CATTGGTCAGGGAAATTTTCTTTCAAACCTGGAAAAGTCAGGGAAGTTGAAAATGAAATTTCTGGGGGAACCCTGAATAAGTCGTACAAGAAAACCCTTTCTTAAATCTGATTTTCCTTCTCATTTGGGTCTCGCAGTTCGTAGCCAATTCGACGCTCACGAGTTCTAGACCAGGCTAAGATTTCAGCGCCGACGGGGAAGCCAATTGGCTCCTATTTATGGCTCGGGTCCACCCTTGAAGAATGGCGTGCTATTTAAAGTTCACATGGCTACCGTTATTCTTTGGGTAGCGCACACTCGTGAGGGTGAGCCCAGCTCTTGAAACCGGGGCAAAAAAAAAAAAAGCTCGTGCTTCACTAGCCGACAACCGAATTTGCAAAAGCAAAACTTCCATCAGCCGCAGTCTGGGCTGCTGTTGATGCGTGAGGAATTTGAGAACTGTTGTTTGTCATCCCCTAATTCAGTCTGGATTCACGTGATTTCCTTGCTGGCTTCCCGTGGTGGCCGCCAGGGACAACCACGTGGCTAGAATCACGAGCAAGCAGCTTCTGCAGGGTATACAAAAATAGTTGTCTCAGATGGGACGGCCATCTTAATTGCTGTAGAAAAGTGGGCCAGAATGTGTCACACGCTGGAAAAAGGGGCCAGTAGAAGGACATTCTGTAAATGGTGGTCCGATGACACGTTCAATTCTGAATTTGCTGTTCAGAATTAATGTGACTGCATTGCAAAAATACGTAGCATTCTCAACTGAAAGGCATATCAGTCAACGACCATTCAGCCGTCTGATGATGTTCAACAGAACACTTTGTAGTTATTCCCAGTGGATATGGTTGCCCAGCTTGCCATTGAATAGATTTCTTGAAAAGATGACTGGTCGTGGTGACTGCTGGGTCAGTTTTGCTGGTAGCTCTAAATAGTCGGTTCTGATGCCAAGACCACATCAGTTAGGGCCTCAGATAGGTGTCATTTTCATGACATGGGCATTTATGATATCATATACCGTATGTTTGTCCAAAAATCAATTTTAATCTTTCTCTTCATAGTTGCCAATGGAAGCGAGAAATCGGCCGATGAAGAGAAGGGTGATTCCCTACCCGAGAGCCCGACGTCAGCTAGCGATTGTGAGCTGCCGGACACACCGAACACCTCTCGCCGAATACTGGATACCAACGGATGCCTCCCCATGTTGAATGGTCATGCTGTGACCAATGGAAAAGCGAGTAGTGATGAGGACGACGATGACCTGGAGGCCCAGCTTTTGGCTAACGGGCTGCTCAAGTCCAGCAAACAGGAGGCAAAAGATGTCGAAGAGGACAAGAAGGACGAAAAGGAAGAGGATGCCGGACAGGAAGTGCTGGTCTTCCAAGACACAGGGTATAACATCAAGATTGCTGCTCCAGGCAACGAGCCTTTTGACTTCCAGGTTGGTCCCAGGTTAAAGCTAATCTTATTTTTTTGGGGAGCATCTCCAGTACGATTAAGCCTGGCATGTGTGCTCTTATTGCTTGTTAAAATGTGTCTAATTAGGACAAATTTCCATGGAAACATCACATTTTTTGGAATTGTAGAATGTGAATGATTGTGGTTGAAGGTGTGGTTCTGTAAAGTAATACGAGGTTTTATGCTGAAGTAAAAATTCCAACTTTTAAAGGTGAGCTGCATGGAGTTGGTGCAAGAAATCCACCAGCTTCTGATGGACCGTGAGGACACCTGCCATCGCACTTGCTTTTCACTGCAACTAGATGGCGTCACAATGGACAATTTCTCTGAACTGAAGACGATCGAAGGGCTGACAGAGGGGTCAGTCATTAAAGTCGTGGAAGGTAATGCTGCATAACTCTTCATTTGCTAAAGGAAGCTTGTCACGTAGGACACCAGATAACAATCCACTTATCTTTTCTCAGAGCCCTACTCAGTTCGGGAGGCCCGCATCCATGTGCGTCACGTGCGCGACCTGCTCAAGTCGCTTGACCCCATGGACGCTTACAATGGCATTGACTGCAGCTCGCTATCATTTCTGAACACCGTTACACAGGGTGACATTCTCGGTGAGTACTAATCTTCCTTATGATGACTAATAATTCATCTATTTTATGGAACAATCCGCCTCCAAGAAATCTCGTAATCTTAAAATTTTATTATTGTTATTTGCTATTTTTATTAAAATGTGATCCATTATTCGATTGCTTACTTTTCAACAAGCCATTTTCCAAATGTTGCAAGAGTCAACTTTTTCATATTTTTTTTATTTTTTTGAAAAGCACTGCCTTTATTCCTTCAGATGCTAATCTTTTTACCATTGCGGGTACAGAAAAGAAGAAATCTCGACCAGAATCTATAGATTGCACACCACCAGATTACATCATGCCAGGTACTGGTAAAGAGCGGCTCCTAATGCCTTTGCAGCCACAGGTTAAGGAATTGAAGGTGGGGTCAATGGTGTGGTCTATAACTTCATCTGCAAATAATTAAAGAATTAAATGATTTAATAAATAAATTCGTTGCAGGGACCACAATGCATCAAGGTTTTGACTCCAAGTGGCTGGAATCCACCACCAGCGACCCGGAAGATGCATGGTACTTGAGTTCACTGCTTGATATTAACTTATCTTGAACGTTTAACTTTTATTATTTTCAAAGTTAGTTTCTTGCGAATTGCTTCTTTCTGAATACCTAAAAGTTTAGTCAAAATTCAAGTTTGGTTTAACGCATGCTGTTAGTCTAAATTAATGTTTGTTTATTGTTTTTCAGGTGATCTTCTTTATCTCCAAGTTATTACCCTCGAGGACAAGAGGTTCCACGTGACTGCTTCCACGCGGGGCTTCTTCGTGAATCAGTAAGTGCTGCTGCTCATTTCCTCTGTAATTACGATATTATTTGCTAAAATGCATTATTATAAATGCTTTTCTGAATCTCTGCAGGTCCAACGAGGAGGAGTTCAACCCTAAACCTGCTGTGCCCAACCACCTATGCCACTCTTTAATTGAGGTGCTTAACCAGATCAGTCCGAGCTTCAAACGGAACTTTGCGCTCCTGCAGAAAATGAGGCAGGTTTTCACATTTCGGGTCTTCCACTAATTCTATGATGGAGATTCTTATCAAATCCTCTTTGACATGCTTAAGGACTCAGAGGCATCCTTTTGAGCGCGTTGCCACGCCTTATCAGCTCTACCAATGGACGGCGCCACTGCTGGACCACAGTGTGGATGCAATCCGAGCTGAAGATGGTGAGGAAGCTCTAATATTGCTTGCTTTGGTCATTCCTGCTAACATTCTCAACATTTTCAAACCAATTTGAAATCGTTCCTTATTTTATGGCATTTCTACGGGTTTTTGCATTCCCAAATATTTAACATCATTCCAAGCAGATCTTAATTTAAAACATCCGGTTTCCTAATTCAAATTTCAGAATTTCGGTTTCAGATTTCAAAAAATTGTTCTGTCCTTCTCAGATATTTTTCCTGAAATGCACTATTTGCAAGGTTTCAAATTTGTCCGGATTATTTATATATCTGTAGCAAATTCTTCCAAGTTGGGCTACGAGGAGCACGTTCCAGGACAGACAAGGGACTGGAACGAAGAGCTTCAGACAACGAGGGAACTTCCTCGCAAAACACTTCCAGAGCGGCTTTTGCGCGAACGTGCCATCTTCAAAGTGCACAGTGACTTTGTCACAGCAGCTTCCAAAGGTGCAATGGCTGTTATTGATGGTAATGTGATGGCCATTAATCCAGGAGAGGAACCTAAGTAAGCCATACTTTTGATTTGCAAGCGTTTTGCAAATATATTGTGCTGCTGATTGCCAGACAGTGCTGATTATCCTTTTTTTGCGCTTTTCAGAATGCAAATGTTCATTTGGAACAATATATTCTTCAGTCTTGGGTTTGATGTCAGAAATCACTACCAGGAACTTGGAGGAGATGCTGCTGCATTTGCTGCACCGGTGAGTTGCAGTTAGGCTGGTTGAATATAATTTTTTTTTGATGTGCTGATGTTTGAAGAACGATGAAGTCATGTTTTCTGATTAACTTTGTATTATAACCAATGAAAACCTCTAGCAATGGAATGGAATGTTTTGCTCAGTATGTTGCTTTTCAGAACCTCTTTTCTCTGCAAAGTGGATTTTTGTGTGTGATAAATTCAAATAATTTTTTGTTAAAAATATATAACTATTTTGTTGTTGTTCTCAAAAGCAAATGTAATAGTTATAAGGATATTTACCATAAAAGTTTTTCAAAATTTTGCATGTTGCCTTCTTCCTCAGAGAAATGATCTGCAGGGTGTGCGGGTCTACAGCACCGTCGATTTGGAGGGATTGTACACTCTGGGGACGGTTGTCATTGATTACCGTGGTTACCGGGTTACTGCTCAGTCCATTATTCCAGGCGAGTCAATGAATAGCAAATCTCAAAATTTTTGAAGGATTTAAAAATCCTTGGATTTAGTTGCATCGTTCGATCTCATATGATTTATTCGTTCATTTTTTTCTTTTTTCCCTTCCAATAGGCATCCTGGAAAGAGAACAAGAGCAGTCTGTCGTCTACGGTTCCATCGATTTTGGGAAGACTGTGGTGACAAATGCCAAGTACATGGAACTCGTAAGTTTCAATGTTGAATCTCTGCTTGAGCCATATTCTGTTGCTCAAAACCTTATTTGGTTCCGTTTTTGATTTAGCTTGGCAAAGCTGCACTACAGCTGAAGATTCTGCCGCACAAGTAAATGTTTCTTCCTAGCTTGTTATGTCTTGATCTTAACAATTGTCTAAACTGTTTTCTAAATTAAGGGTTCTGAGCGAAAAAGGCGAGGAAGTGGAGCTGGCCTCTTCCGTGGAGTGCAAGGGGATCATCGGGAATGATGGGCGTTACTACATCCTTGATCTTCTGCGAACTTTCCCTCCAGATGTGAACTTCTTAAAAGGTAAGAGCACTGACTGTAGGTGAAGTTGGACAGAGATAATTTTGGGTGGACATGTATTTTAGTAAAGCTAGCCATAATTGTCTTCAGTCAACTACAGTGTAGTTCCTGCTTTAGTTTTAATGCAAAGTAATTTATTTAAATGTGATAATAAATTAATGCAAATGACAAAGGAGTAATACTTGTTTATAAACCAATTGGTTTTTTATACACACTAGTATGAAAATAATATCAGTTTTTCCCGAAAGGAAAGGAATTAATCTTCCTAATCGTCTTTTTACTCATTCTAGCAAGCGATGCCGGTGTTACCGAGAAATCCAAAGTGTTGGGCTTCCCCATTGAACACAAACATAAATTATGCTGCCTTAGACAGGAATTGGTAGACGCATTTATCGAGTAAGTTCTCTTTTGATCCCAATGCAAAATCAAACTTTATTAGCTGATTTTTTCATCTTTTTAAATTCTGCGCAAGGGTTTTCATCCGCACAGTCTTGTCTTTGACTTAATCAGCATTCTAATTCCAAATCCATTCTTACTTTCTCAGAGCCCGGTATATGTTATTTATTCGGTTCGTTGCCACGAACCTACAGCAACTCGGATTTGCCAAGCAGCCAAAGGAAGTCAATGGCACTCAGGTAAAATTGCAGTCAGATTTTTTGGTTAGTCAATTAAGTTTTCCAGCTTAGAAAATCAAGATATTGTTAATTCACGAGAATCATTATCCATCACCTTAAGAATTTGTTTGAATCTTGAAATATTCAGGACCAAGAAGATGAAAAGAAAGACGAGTCGAAAAAAAGTGAGGATGAGTCGGACGTTAAGGCCGTCTGCAATGGGGATGGCGAGGAGACTGACCTTGAGAAGCTGGTCTCCAGCGACAAGGATGGTGAGAAGAATTCCATTGAAACTGAAAAGGCCAAGAAGATTGTAGAGTCCATCACTGAAGCTGGCGACAAGAGCGACTGTAAGTGCTAAGGCATGCCCGTTGCCGTCTTGTTGATATGCATGCATCTCCGAGGGAATTAATGAAGTTAATCTTTTAGTGGAAGACAGCACAAAAGAAATTGTCAGAAAAGCTGCCGCTGGTGTGGCATCGTTGAAAGAGGCAGAATTTGACATCAGATTCAATCCTGACGTTTACTCATCAGGCGTGAGCCACGTTGATCCAGATGTAAGAATTCAGATCTGGCATTACTCATTTTATTGAATGGAGAGAAAATGAAGGTTTTTGGCATGTTTTTCAGGGTGAGAGGTTAAAAAAGGAAAGGTATTTGGTGAAAGAAGCTGCTGAATTTCTCGTCATAACACAGATCCCAAGCTTTGTAAGTTGACTTTAGCTGACAACCTCAGTAGATTGATGATTGATTTAAAAAAAAAATTATATTTCTTTTCAAATTTACTTGATTCAAAATGCAACCAGTTGTCTTCTTATCTAACTAAATGTCTTTGTGGCTTTTGTTTAATTGATATTTCTCCATACTTTCTTCGGGATTTCTCAAGAAATGTTTCCAATTTTTCAAATAACTGCAGTTTTCCCATAATTTGTGACTTAGTAACTGCTTTTTTTTATAAAAAAAAATTAAAATGATTTTAGATTAAAAAAAAAATTAAGACCATAAATGTTAAATAGAAAACGATATTACCAAAATCGTTTTATGAAAATTTAGGCATAAGTTATATTGAACTGAAAATGCATTTCATTTAAAATTCTGAGAATTTTCCTAACAGATTCGGGACTGCCTTGACCATTCAACTTCCCCTATGGATGGCAGTACATTGACAGAAGCCATGCACAACAGGTAGTGTTCTTCATGCTTCAAAACTTGATTAATCTCTGATAGAAATTGTTACAAGTTAGCTTTTTGATCGCATTTCAGGGGAATCAATGCGAGGTATTTGGGCAAGATTGCTGAAATGCTATCCAAGATATCTCAGCTAGAGTACATTTATGTAAGTTCAATATCTCGACTTGTGACATTTTATGGAACAGAATTGCAGGACCTGACCCAGCAATTTAGGTTATCTAATTCGTACTTTGTTACAGAGCATTGCCACCTCTGAACTACTCACTAGAGCTGCCAAGCACTTATTCGCAACATACATGCAGGGTGTGGAGATGATGAGTCTCTCCGCCGCCATCAGCCACTTCCTCAACTGCTTCCTGTCTTCGTGCCAAACGCCACATGCTCCAATTGCCACTGATGAGGTACTTGGAAAAATGTTGATCCTAATGACTCTTAGGGACTGCCAAGACTTTCTGTTGTGGAATTTCAATTGACTATTTTCATTATCACTTTAGTTGCAAAGTAAAACTGCAAAAAAGAAGAGCAAAAGAAAGAACCGTTCCAGCCCTCTTCAGGTACAAGGTGAGAAATGCCTAGTTTTGTTTTAGTTAAATTCTGGCAGAACACTTGACAAATCTTTTAATAAATTTGATTTCTTCGAAGATAACGAGTGGGCTACGCTAACTCCCAAGTCTCTGTGGAGCAGCTTGAAAGCTGAGCTGAAATCCTATTTTGGCTGGTTGCTGGAAGCAGACTCGGTTGAAGCAGCCATCGAGAAGTACACGCTGCAGAAGATCTCACTGCTGAGGTCGTTCTGCATGAAGACAGGAATTCAGATCCTGCTCAAGGAATACTCCTTTGACAACCGGCACCGGCAGACATTCTTTGAGGACGACATCCTCAACATGTTCCCATTGGTGAAACATATCAACCCAAGAGTGAGTGTTTGTTCAAGGATTTTGGTGAATCTACAGGGAATTGTTTTTAAGAAAAAGCAAATTTTCCCGTAAAGGATTGAATAAAATGTTTGGAATTATATGGTCATTTTGAAGCTCTGCCCTATTCTTCAACTGATTTTTCACCTTGTTTCTAGGCCACCGATGCATATCACTTCTACACAACTGGCCAAACGAAAATCCAGCAGGGCTACTTGCGTGAGGGCTATGAGTTGATCAGCGAGGCGCTTAGCCTACTTAACAATGTGTACGGCGCCATGCACCCTGAGATTGCCCAGTGCTTGCGTATGATTGCGCGTCTCAACTACATCATGGGCGACCACATGGAGGCAATGGCCTATCAGCAGAAAGCAGCGCTCATGAGTGAGCGTGTCAATGGAATTGACCATCCCTACACCATCACCGAATATGTAAGCATTTTTTCTCTTAGAAAACAATACACCAAAATTGCTGACTTTATTTTCTCAATGTTTGGAGAGTATTCAGGTTTTTACTGAAATTCGTTATTGAACGACGATGAACGAATTCAGAATAAGTTTTGAAGAAATGACTTTAGAATGCATCTTTTTCTTTCCATTTATTAATAAATTATTTCAATACTTATCCAGTTGCTTGTCTGTAAATTGGAGCATTGAATTATATAAGTAAGGTTCTTCAAATAACAAAAAGTTTTCTTGTTACAGACTCATTTAGCCCTCTATTGTTTCGCCAATTCTCAAATCTCCACGTCGCTCAAACTCTTGTATCGAGCACGCTACCTGGCGCTTATTGTTTGTGGCGAGAACCATCCAGAAATCGCGCTACTAGACGTACGTCCTGCCTAGTGTATTGCAATTGTGAAAACTTGAAATTCCGTCTGACTCCCCCTTCTTTCTTGTTTTCCACTGCAGAGCAACATTGGTCTTGTACTGCATGCAGTGGGCGAGTATGATCTATCACTCCGGTTTCTGGAAAAAGCTTTGCTTTTAAATAACAAGTAAGTGAATAACAAGGTGTATTATCTCTTAAATTCCCATTAGACTTCAGCCCGGGTCATAATTACCGATATTACCATTGTCGATAAAATCATTAGTAACACCTCAGAACATTCCCAATTATTGAATGCTAAACTATTACCTTTTCAGGTATTACGGTGATAAAAGTCTCAAGGTGGCTGTGAGCTACCATTTAGTCGCCCGCGCACAGTCATGCATGGGGGATTTTCGCGCCGCTCTGCAAAATGAGAAAGAGACTTACGCCATCTACAAGATGCAGGTCAGTGAATTGATCAAATCTCTTTAAGGTCCTTAAAATGTGCATTCTCACTGAATTTTATAACTGTTTAGTTGGGAGAGGAACACGAGAAAACTAAGGAGAGTTCAGAATGCCTGCGCCACTTGACTCAACAGGCTGTCATTCTGCAGAAGAAAATGAATGAAATCTACACGGGCAAAGTGGGAACGACACTACCTCCCATCCAAATCCAGCCCCCATCCATGGGCAGCGTGCTGGACATGCTGAACATAATCAACGGCATACTCTTTGTGCAAATAAGGTAAGAAAGTCAAGTTTCCATCGTCATCTCTTCTGTTTTGACATATTTGAAGATTGAGTAGTAGCATTAACTTTCCGTGAAATTAGAAAATATGAATTCTTATACTGTAAGATTGTTGGTTTTCTAAAATTCAAGCATTTTCTCATTTTTGGGCAAATTTCTGTTAACGATATGTGTGTCCAAATAAAATCACATGATATCGATCGATTGTGAATTCCATAAATGAATACTGTGTATTAAATGAAAAATGAACTTTTTATCACTCTTATTTACTTTCTAGCCAACAAGACATCGACAACTTCCGCGCCGACTTTGAGAACTCGGCGAAGAGTAACTCAGCTGCTGAGAGCGCCATAGCAGGCGTGGAGGATGAGACTACCAATCGAAAGAGCGTCGAACCCGCTCCTGACGACATCGAGAATCTGGCCAGCAGATAAAGCCCCAGTTGCCTTTCACGTAGCGTTCGAAATTGTCTCTCGTCGTGAAACGACCAGTTAAGCTCAGTGTCTCATCACACACACTCAAAACCCCTTCCTCCATCATATCTTAAGTTTTTTTTTTCTTAATTCGTTACCTTCGCCTCGTTTCCATCATAATTATTACAGCTCTTGGCTGCCTTCCTTTCCTTTGCGCGATCCCCAAATCGTGCATTAACAACCCAGACATGTTCCTCATTAATTGTCAGAACAGGTTTGATCCTGTCCAAAGGGGCTTTAACCACATGTTTAGACATGCCAAGGGGGCCTGGTTAGGTAGAGACAATTAAAAGTTATCCAAACAGGTTTGAAGTTATTACAGCAGTTTTAAAGCCTGCCCAAACATCACAGTGCAAACATGTTCAAAACGGATCTAAAATTAACCAAGCATTTGTACATGTCCTTATACCTACGATTTAATTTTTGCATAGTCTGGATAAGTGTAAAACTGCTTGAAGCGTTCATAACATGAAACATGTTATTTTGATTAGTCTTAAGTGGTGCTAGATCCAGATTGTCCAAAGAAGACAAAATCATTCTCAAATTTAAATGCAGAAGTTAAATAAGCTGAGCTTTCTAAAACCAATTGTTTCAAACCCGTCTGAATGAGTCTAGAACTGTTTATAAAACTCGAGGCAATTTAAATTACATGGTTAAGTTTTTGCAGACAAATAAGTTGCCTATAAAATGTAAGCATTCGATGTCATGGTTTGGACAAATCAATTCCAAGCGTCAAGGTTAGGTCCAGATCTGTCTTGACAAGATGAGCATAGTTCATTTGTGCAAGTAACTTGGGGGTTGGCTCAACTGGTCTAGACATGTACGCCCTGCTCATGGATAAGTTTAAAAACTGTTCCAGTTAGCTCAGACGAGTTTAGATCCGTCAGGACTAGTTAACATTGGGTCAGATTGTTTAAGATTGGCTGAGATGATTTAAAACCATTTCACCAAGACACGTCTTGAGCAGTCAGGACAGGTTTAAAATCACGTGAACTTAATTTGTTTGGTCAGCATGGTCAGTATTTCTTGCTTGTGGATCGAGGTTTTAGCGATCCTGTTTCATTTCAATTACTCTCATCTCAGCCCTTGTTCATTTCTAGAGTGTGTCTTGCAGCAGGGTCTCTGCGTTTAGCCTTGTTTCGCTAGCAGAAAAAAAGCATAGCTCGCTGAACGTGGCGATTTTTTTTCTTTTTTTTTTGTAACTCGTTTTCTCGTCACGTCCTACCCGCGCTCTCTCACGTGCAATTTTTTAATCTAGTGCAGTACAAAAGCATTCCTAGCTGGCGTACGTCCCGTAGAATTTAGAGGGCGCAAGTGTCACGGGCACGTCTTGGAAAGGTTACGAAGCACCTGGGAGGGGCTGGTCCTGCTAATCTGCCAAGTTTTGGAAATTTCTCAATTGTTGAAAATCCTTTGAAACTGTTAATAGCTAAATGTAATGATATAATGGCGATAATGGCAAAGACTCGTGACTCGATCTGTTCTAATATCATAAAAAAGGGTGCTATCATATGGCATTAATTTGGTTTGCACTGCAAACCAATGCAATCATTGCAGTCAAATGAGATCTATGATGCTCTGAAGTTACAATAGCCTAAACATAAAAATTATACAAATCATGAAATCGAACGCTTCAAAACCATCCTAAAGCTGTTGTTAAAACCTATTAAAAATGGCTTCCAGTCCTTGATCCTTGCGCCTGACGTAGTTTAGTTTATGCATTCCAGTGAGAAGTTTGTAGATATAGGAATTATATAGACTGACCACAGGTCAAGAGCTTAGAGATATACGTATAGATTTAACGACAAACTGGTAGCTGTTTTGTTAGCAACCTAGATATTTTTTTTGATTATTGTAAAGATGATTTTTGTGCTCAAGTTGTTTTACGCGTTTCATCCTCCCGATTCACTTGCATCCATTCGCAGGTTGGTCCACGCTCCCTTAAATTTAATCGGTGTTTTGTTGATGTTCGACCGACGATTAGATTTAATAAGGCGTGGTGCCTCAGATGCTAGTTTCTCGTTAGCACTTTACAGGCCATCAACACCTCCAATGCTCTTTCTTGCTTTTTCTAAACTTCCAAAAATGGTGGCAACAAAGCAGCCAGCTGGTTCCATTTGGCTGCCATTAGTATTCAGAAGTGGAATCGGTTTGTTTGTTGTCGCAGTTGAAGAGCCAATTGGTTGCCATGGAATCATTAAGCCATTTTCTGAGGAAGCTTTTATGGGGGCCTGTTGTTTTGCTGATGGTTTAACCAGGATGCAACAAGGCAACCAGTTGGTTTCTGGTTGTTAACAAAGAATCACAAAATAACCAACTGGCTGTCATATATTTCCAGTGAAATACTGACTGTTTGCTGCGTGTTCTGTAAATGGGACCAGTTGGTTGCCATAATGAAGAGCCATAAGTCTGAAGCCAGTTGGTTGTCAAGTGGGGCAAAGATGAACTAAGAGTTTACCGAGGCTACCTCATGGGAACCAGTTGTGGTTTGCTGAAGTCATTACAAAGAAACAAGTTGGTTGCCAACTCCTTACCAAGTATATCACGTGGAAATCAATTAGTTTCTGGTTGTATAACACTCGGCCCTTCAATATCCAGTTCCCTTAATGTCCTCATCACGTTTTCTTTAATTACAACCGCGAGCTGGACTCAACCACACACTTGGTGCAATCAGCGTCAGTCGATAACGTCCTCGCGTTCCTTATCCCGCTTCAGGAAACCCCTCTCCTAAATTCTCGTTCTTGCCCAAGTTGCCTTGAATAAATCGTGTGTTTCTAGTTGCGTACCTGCCGTATGTGTGGATGCGCAATGCCGTGCTGCGCGCAAGTGTTAATTTCTGTTAATTGAGTCGAATGTGTTAATGAGCAATAATCGTGTGAAAGGTCAACCAGTGCGGTTTGCGCCCCACACGCTGGGGGCAACCACGAATAAAAATTAGGTGCTATATGAACTTTGTCCTATTTTATTATTTAAGATGTTCAGTGAAAGAAGTGGATGTCAAGACTCGTGCAGCAGTGTCACCTTTTCAAAAGATTCAGGATGCAGCAGTAATTGCATTGCTCCCGAAATAGTCTCCATGATAACTTTGGGAAATTGTACAAATTCCATGATTTGAATCTAGAAGAATTTCTGAGAGTACCCACAACAAATTCAAAGGATTATCTGTAGATTTTAGAGTACTCCAAAACTTTATTTACAACCACAAATTGTTACAAAAGCACTATTTTAACCTATTCTTAAAGTACTGCAGGATTTGCTGCGCCACATCCTTACCCAGTGTCCCTTCAAGCCACTGAACCGCAAAGGCTGCAACGCCACATGACGTGTGTAGCGTCAACAGACAAACTGCAGCAGGTGATGGCTCTTCGCCTTTAGTGTGTTCATCATTGAGAGCCGTTTCATTTTTTTTTGAACATTCCAAAACCACCTTACTCTTGTTCTGAAGTCTGTTTGTATCCAATTCTAAATCAGTTTTTGCCCTTTTGGCTGTTTCTAGAAACCTGTCCTCAGTCAGACTTGGCTCATCCGGCTCACCATGGTTGCTGTCGCCATTTGTCACGGCGGTCCGCATTGCGGCACGGCGCTTCCGTCGCTGGTTAGACCAGGTGTTTTCCATGGCAGTGCAATGCAGCGAGACTGTGCTCGGATCATTCCTTAGTTTAGTGAAGGAAATCTGCAACGGAGGAAAACTAATTTTTACAGTTACTTATGACCAAAACTGGCCTTGCGTGGACAATGGTGTTTTTGATAACTTTGTGATTAATTCAGAGAATGTTGTGAAGTGCTTTAGTGATGAATGGAGGAGTTGAACTTTTCTCACCTTCAAGTCCTTTAAGATTTCTTGCACCTTCTCCAAGATTTCTTCCAAACTGCAAGCTCTTCCACCAAGCTCTTTAGGGAGATCAAAGGCTAAGGGCTTGACCAGCTTTTCCCTGGGCCTCTGTACCTGGATGGAAGCAAAATTCGCGATCACAAGTCTTGACTCTCATAAGGACGGTTTCAGGAAATTAAAAAGGTACTTACTTGATCGAGAGCAATCTTTGGACAAAGGGTCCATGCAATGCCCCAACGCATTGTGTGGCCCTGACAGAATTCTGTCTGGGTGATACTGGTCACTGCATCACCCCCGAGGTCATGCAAGAGCTTCTTGACCTCTCCAACACTCTGCTTTTTCCCCAACATTGTCGTGTAGATCCTGTAAGTAGCCAAAAGTAATCCCTACTTAGTGCCATTCATTCTGTGTTAATGACATTCAGTCAGAGCTTTACTTTTGAAAACTTGCTATCAAATATCTTTACTTAATGGTGTCCTTCAGAACCAGGCTGTCCTCGATCATCCGTTTCGTGAGGGTTACCTCACCACCCTCGGTGACAGCCTCATTCTGGCTTGGACTATTGGCTCCCCGAGGTGGTGGGCGGAATGGAGAGCGACCTTTGCCCTGTGGTTTGGCATCCAACTCGTTGAGGAAGAATGGTGGGTTGCACATACTGAAATCGAACCTCCTGCCCGTCTGCTGCACTGTGTCCAAGAAGGCAGACTCTGGGGCCACCCTTAAGACTTAATGAAGAAAAAAACAGCATTAGACGATGTGGGTCATTAGATGATCTCTCCCGAGCTAAGGCCTCACCTTTGACCTTGTCGTCCAAACCGTTGATGGCGACGTTTCTCTGCGCTGAGTCACAGGCCTCAGGGTCTGACTCAGTGGCCACGAAATTCCATCCATTCTTGCGGGCCCCAAGCAGGGGGTAAATACATGAGGTTCCTGTTCCTGAACAAGACAATTTGAAATTATCAGCATCGAAGGTGAACCATACCCATAATCCGAATTATGGACTTGGAACACTAAGGCAAGATTGCCTAATATGAGATGTGTATTTTCATAAATCATGCTACATGTATATTTTGGCGATGATTTTTTGTTCATTTTATTTTTACCAAAATTAAATTACAAAAATTAAGTATTATTAGGGAAATCCTACCAATATCAAATCCATTGACGATTTTCTCCTTGTCAAAAGTTGTATTGGCATTCAGCAAATCTTCGATCCACAGAATGTAGTTCAGTCTTAATGGCACTGTTGGTATTAGCCTATCTTTTGGGATGTCCACGTCCAAATCGAAATCCTTCTTTAGCAGTGTACATGTGAGAGCCCGGAGTGCATCTGGATTCTTAAAATCAATGTGTAGGTTGCCGGACAAATCCTAGAAACAAATTGGTCATTTTCAGCAGTGTTCTGATGTACGCACGGTCGCACCGACTTGTGACTTTCATTAGTTTTGAACGAAGTAAGTTAATTTTTTTTTTTTTGGAAATTGACCATTTTATTTATATATAGAGCAAAAACGTCCTAAAAATTCTAAAAAAAAACCTATTAGACAGAGTTGATTTTTGGATAGAGCTTGCATGCATCTTTGGCAAAGTGTGACGTTTTTGCTCAAAATCTTTGAAAAACTGAGGCGCCAATTTTAAAATTTGTGGGCATTACAATGCCAACTGCTATATATTTTTAATTTATCAGTGAAACAGTAACAGTATCATTTTATTGGAATAGTATGCATATTAATAATAATTTTGATATCATCGATCAGCTGAGTAGTGATTATACTGTATATAGTTTACCAAAAAAAAAAAAATGGCAAAACTACATGTAGTTTCAACTTGTTAACATTCCTTTTTCACTATAAAAAATGTCGAGCGATATATTTCCAAATGAGGATCAATCTTTGGTGTGGCACTTAAATTCGGAGTACTCATGAAAGAAGCTTTACGAATAGCATTTTTGAGAGTTGTAAAATCACGCGTACAACATAAACACGTCGAAGCTAGGCCAAATGCCAATACAAACATATGGGTCAGCTCCCACAGAAATGATGTCACGTTGGCTTCGACGTGTTGCAGATAAGAATGCATTCCTATTGCACACGTGACTTAGCAGGAAGCACGATTGACAAACTTCGTACAGCCTATGTCTGAGTACCCCTACAGACATCCCTAATAGCGAGTATTGTTACGCCAATGCGTAAAGCCTACGACGTACTTGCACGGCGTGACACCTGAACTCGGGATATTTGACAGCCAGTTCTTTGAAGTCGGGCGGGACGCGGTAGAGGTTTCGCGGATGCATGAACCTGTTGAACGCCATGGTCCAAATTCAATTTAATCAAAGCAACGATCCCTAAAAAGCGAGTTGGAAGTTCCGTTCATGCTTCGCACCTGGGCGCGGCCATCTTGGAAGTCGGCTTAGCCGCCAGCCGCCAGCCGCCGTGACGTCATCGCTCCCACCGGCCGCAGCGCCACCTGCAATTCCTTATTCAACGGCCATTTCGGATTTGCTTCGTTGACGTGTTTTCTGTTCGCGGACTCAAAAACCACTTTTATTGGATTTATTCGTGCTGATTTCGGGATTCAAGGTAAGTCCGAAAGACCCCAAATCGCGCTGCGGCCCCCGGTCCGTACTTTAGGCCTCCCGAATCCTCGCTTTTAGCCCGCGAACGTTCGCCCGATGGCGCATTGCTATGGCGGCATCGGATTCCGTCGTTGGGCGAAAAATCAATGATGGCTCTTGCGCGAGTCTCACTCGAAACCATCGAATTTGTATGCGTGTGGTTTTTTTTTTTAAAGCCGATGGACCTAAATCCTCCCGGTAGATCGAAATTTGTACAATTTAAGCAGTTTTTCATTCCGAACTCAGGGTACCACAATGCTCGTTTATCTGCCAAAATATGGCTGGTCCGCCACCAGAATCCTGCTCGTGTTTAGGCCTCGAAAAATGGTCATTCAATAGGAATTTTATATCGTAAGTTTGTTCTTTGACCCCTCACCTCGCTCGACACCCCGACAAGCGGAAAGCTTTATGGACGACTCGAATTTGACGGATAGCTCGGTGGTCGTTGGCTCCTGACATGAGATTCGCACGTTCGATGTATATATCTTCAAGAACGAAACTAGTTCTTTTCACGTGTATTTTAAATATAACGATGGAAAACGTGTATTTTGTATTAGCAATACTGTGTGATAAACTTCGTCCAGGCTACAAAAATTACGGTTTGTCTACTGCTGTATGTGGTCAATAGTAGATGGTCCTGTAGGTGTCAACCAGCATGGAACTGACTGCCAGAAAAACGGGGTTAAAAGTAGGACAGCAGACTCCTTTCGTTTCCATCGCAGTATTTTATAGTGAAAGGAATGTTCGTTTGCTACTGTGTCTGCAACGTTAAATTTCTGTAAAGAGCTAGTCTGTAATCGCAAACAACCATCGATTGAAGTTCGTTGGTAGGGATGAATTCAGTGCTGAATTAGGCTACCCACCAAAAAAATCGTGAATTCGACTATGGTGTTGGTATTGCCCAGATTCACGTCCCAAAAACCCGATTACGTAACATTCCAAAATTAGACCAAAGCGTACTTTTTCAGTTATTTCGAAAATTTGAATGCCTACAAATCTTTCGAGACCCTCTTAAATATATCGCTGTCACTTCCTAGCCATGAAAACCCAACTCTACCATCGAAATAACTAACTGGACTCGTGAACTATTTTTACCCTTTGTTGCAAACATTTTTATTGCGAGGAATATCGAAATGATGCGCTGTTCTTTTGTAGATTGGGATTTAGGATCGCCTTAACCCTGATCTAAACCAAACAGGTGCCTGCTCATCAACGTGTGTTAAATTTGGATGGAATCATGTGAAGATTCTAGTACACGAGATGCGTGAAAAAAAAAGTCTTTTGAATAAGTAAATGATCTGGCACCGAAGTCGAAAAATAAGGAAAATGAAATTGAAAATGTGCTGATGTTTGGCCTAAAATGCAGTTGTTTCGGTGGCACGTTCAGCATGGTCGACCCAGATCTACCAGCTTACCAAATAGCAAGACTGTCAAGGCGCCAAAGAGTTTTTGCGTTTGCTATTCTTGCTGCCTTTAAATCAGATTTTTAGTGTACGAGTATCCTAATCGTGTTTTGGTACAACTCCATTTAACGACCTTCTCATTGCCACAATTTGCTGATGACTGACGTCACTTTAGGGTCGCCTTGGTAACCTGCTTTTGACGTTGCAAAATTCATATATGCGCTGTGCTCTTCTTAATTATACCTTAATTAGAAGGCTCACTCGTGGCTCATGGTTCGCACTTTGTTAACGCTTATGCCAGTGCGTTCCTAATTGGCGAAATAGTCGACACGATCATGGAAGGAGTTGAGAACGTTCTTGAATGACCGCGGAATTTTACGTTAACTTAAACTACATCCTTGCTAGTTTCAGCTGGTGGAAAAAGCATTTTGCTCAAATATTTGCGTCTTTCTCATCTGATATTTGTGTTTTGACTGGATTAAAGTTAGTGCCAACTCTTATTGTTAGTCAATTTAAAAAAAAACAACCAGAACGATCATAACAGAATGGCGCTGATGGTGAATTCAGTTTCCAGAAACCTCCAGGCAGTAATGACGTCACTGACAGTCTGGTAACGGAAATGACCTATTTTTGACAGACAGGACCATAATGATCAGTACATCCCTCAAGTTTGGATTTGTTTATGGCAAAATGTACTTATTTTCTGCAATAAGACTTGTCCATTCATTGCAAAAACAAGTTACCTTATTAACGCAGAAATTAGGAACTTGTAACAGTTTCTTCAAATCTTTTCAATTGCATTCCTGCAAAAGGTATTTTTTTTTCTTAAATATTGATGAATTACTTATCAATACTTAGGAAAGAAAAAAATACCGTTGCAGGAATGCAATTGAAAAGATTTGAAGAAACTGTTACAAGCTCCTAATTTCTGCGTTAATAAGGTAACATGTTTTTGCAATGAATGGACATGTCTTCTAAAATCCTCACTCTTCGAAGGCTTTTAGTTCTTCCTAAAAATGGCGGTAGTTGAAAGCGCTACCATCGTGACCCCAGCGCCGCCTTTAGTCGCAAAATGGAGTCCTTTTGTGTGTTTTTAGGGAAATTCGATTTGCTCGGGTTGGCACTGACACAAGGCCTTGCCAGTCATGGGAAAGCCATTGCTTTTGGGGACACACTTGCCGTTGCGCGGTCGCTGAGCAAAAGTGGATTTGAAGTGAAGGTCGGTAACGGCATTTCTGGGTTGCCCTCCTTTTTTGTTTTTATTTTTGGAAAATTCGATTCGAGATCAATGCAATGCCTCGCCACAGCTGAGTGCCCCAGGTGTGGTCAATTCACCGAAGATGGCAACCTAGTTTTGGCTCGCTCGCTGGTGACGCCTCCTCCTTGGGGGGCCTTCGTGACCTTGCCAGACGCCCTAGAACATTACGGCATCGAATTGCCTCTTAACCTTTATCGCGCACGAAAAACTGGTGCAATTTGTTCAAAACCCTACTCATGGACTTGGCTTCAGTTTGGGCTTCCGAATCCAATTCACTGGTATTGTGCTTCCAAACTGAAAAGGCGAGGCTTCAGAAGGTGGCTTTCATTCTGAGCAGGTGTAACTTGCAAGTACAAAATACACTTGTAGTTTACTTGTAGACGAGTTTAATTCAAGACTCTTAGGAGATCTCCGCAGATCGTTTCCATTTTTTGTGGAGATTTCATTGAGATCGCTCGACCGAATTCGGTTTACTGGTGTAGCGCATCCATGCCGAACAACTGAAGCCATTTTGGGTTGGTTATGCTGTCAAATAACTCATTTTAAAACGGAAAATGTAGCTTTTAATTTTCGACATCCTTTTGATTCCTGCATGGTTGCATGGAGGACCTGGATCGGTATCGAATCTTGGCCGATTATCAAGTTGTCGATAACCACCCAAGAGTAGGCTTAGCATGATTAAATATTGATTTTTTTTTTGTAATCTTTTCGGCGCCAAGGTGTGGGTAATTATGTCTCCATTGGATTGCCATTTCGAATTTGTCGCAAATCCTTTTTCCAACTTCCCGACAAATCTTTTTTTTCTCCTAAATTCTTGCCGAATGCTTCCATATTCTCGTTGAATCCTTTACAAAAAAAAAACTGTGGCAAATTTTATTAAACGGAAGTGTCATAGAGGGTGCTCCTCCACCCCCTCTCTTGGCAAATCCAGGAAATACCCCCCGCTGCGGAGTTTGCTCGGCGCATTTGTCCAGGTACCTGACGGGAATACTATATTTTTATGGTAATGCAGATTCGCTTGACGTCACTTCCGCAAATTCCCACGCGAAGAAGAAGCGAGACGAGTTTATGCAAATATGCGGTTGTCAGGGCGTGGGGTTTCTCACAGTTTGCGTTGCCCGGTGTTGTCGAAACCAGTTTTCTTGTACCGTGTACATGTATCTCATCAACACGTATGTTGACGCCAAACGATACAACGCATCGAATTTCGCGTGTGAATCGCGTCCCCTAGCTGCCGTATTTTGAAAAGATTGCGAGGCTTCATGTTTACTGAACGGATGCGCGAGGCAAGTGAATGCGGTTTTGAAGCGAGGAGTGATGCCAATGTGCATCTGATGGTATATAGGATGGTTTCTTCCGCCAATGATTGGGAAGTTACCAGGATGGAAAACGTCATCTAAAGATCTTAATAATGCGGAAGTTTGGCGATGACTGCTAACTACTAGTATATAGAGTTTTTACGTTTTCTAGCTGGACACCCAATGCAATGATAAACTCGAGTGATGCCGGTGTCACGTGGAGACTTCCGTGAATGAATCGGTATAATGTAAGAATAGGCACTGATTGCAACTGCTCATTAATCTAGAAATATTATCAAGAATAATAGGCCTAGTTCTAGATTTGTAAGCAGCCGTTGTATAGTCGTAACTCTTATCAAAACGCATTGCGGTAATTTCAAAACTGTTGGACATTAACAAGATGGCCGCCGGCGCTCCCGGGAAACAGCTTCTCGTTTAGCGAGTCAATATCCTGAAAGTCGTTTAATTATGTAAGCCAATGGGGCAGCTCACTTGAGGTCGCCTCTGCTTCTATGGAGGCCATGTTGGTGTGCTTTTTTTTTTTTTTTTTTTTTTTTTTTTGAA
>JAQGAO010002180.1:0-20638 GCA_034697705.1 Ommatoiulus sabulosus | reverse complement strand
CTTGTTAGCCCGCTGGGTGGCGCCTGTGGTCGGTAAGTAAATTTCTTAATTTAAAAGTCTCAATGTGCTCCCACCCATAAGCTCACAAATTGTTTGCACAAACTGTTAGTAGGAATCGCTCTCAGTAAGCTTGTTTGTTGAAACGCAGTTTACGTTTTATTCTCGCAAAAAATGTATAAAAATATGAAAAAACTTTACCAAAATAATGGATGTAGGCGAATTTTGCAAAATTTGCAAAAAAATCTGTATATACAGCATAATTAAAATTTCATAAAAGAATATAGCGTATTTTTTTTTTTTTTAAATTTACAAAAAATCTATTGATAAACTTGGTGAATTTTGTGTTTGGATTTTCATTTTTCAATAATTTAGATAATTAGGTGCATTTTTCGAGTTTGGTAAAACTTGCAATTCACGTGAATTATTATGCATTATACTTATGAATATTGAAAAAATTTTGAATTTAGAATAAAAATATTTGAATTTTTGAATTTTGCATAAAAATACACCGTGTAATATTTCCTTTTTTCAGTGCCATAGTAGACATTAAAAAATAACAAATACATGGACCTCTGGAAATTGATCAACTGCTTTTGAAATATAATGTAGTAAAGGGGTTGATTTGCACTGCATGGACCTTTGACCTACATGAACAGTACTAGGTCACAGCATACATGTACATGTAGGAATGATGTGTTTAGGACCTGTGAAATTACTTCAAATTAGGCCAAGCTCAAGTCAAACAATTGAAAACTTTCACTAGAAAAGATGCTTACCACATATGGCATAATGGCATTCATCTTTGCTCTGGGCATCACAAGTGCTGAAATAGTAGGGTGCTTTAACCCTTGTCTTCCTGAAACCAGAACAAGGAACCAGGCTTTTGACGAAAGTTCACGCAATATCTTAGTAAGCATTACGGACAGCTTTAATAATTAATAGTATAATGCCATAATTATAGCATTAAAATATATAATGCTGAGGCCATTGGCTGCTGCTGGAGGGTGCACTGCACCGGTTAATTTCATTTTAGAACAGAGCACCGTTTTAATGGGTTTCGAGCTCATTTTTTCCGTTTCCGAATTCAAAGGTCAGGGGTCAAAGGTTCACTGGGTTTTTAATGGCCGAGACTCGCATTATTGTCACTTGTGTTGTTGTTTATATTAATAAGTCATTTCACTTCTCTCCATCCCCTTTTCTAAACCACTAGCTCTGATTTCAGTAAAAAAATATTTCCCTTGAAACCCAGTGCTCTCAATACGAACCCACTGGCAAAGTTGTACTCCAAAAAAGTTGTTTTGGAGGGAGGGGTATTGCAAAATGTGGGTGTTATTAATGATATTTGTCCAATATAAGGGGATGGAAAATTCAGAACTGGACCACGAGTGAATGGAAAAGCTATAATGGAAATTTTATGGAGGCTAATAGAAATTAATACCCCTATAAACCAACATTCCTTGTATGTTTTGGTTTAATTTGGTTATGTTAGGGGTATTAATTATGTTGTGGGTGACTTAGATTGAAAATCCGATTTGCAAGCAGACAGTATTCTAGGCGTATTCTAAAATTTACCAAAAAGGTTCTTGTTTTGAAATGGAGAATGTTGTGGTAATGTTGCCTATAAAATGGTCCCATAAATCGATTCTTGTTTTGGAAATTTATATTAATTGCAGGTGAAACAACAATAACACATTTTGAAATATGAATTAACTATTATCGAAATATCACACCAAGATAAATGTTCTTACCTTTTCTGAGTGACTATTTAAAAAAAAATTCATTGCAAAAAATAGGCTGCAAATTGTGAAAAAGAAGTTATGTACATGTAAATTCGACTTGTTGGTTAACAGGTTTGTTTAAAATATACAACTTGCTTTTTTGAATTAATCACGATATTCATATTTAATTTTCCAGAAAAGTATTATCGTCATCTGCGTTTATCTCCTAACTGCTTAAACTGTTTTTTTTTTAAATTAGTGAGAATGCCTTTGATCTGTTTAGTATTATGAAGTAGAATTTATAAGAGTTTTATACAGCGCACCCATGCATGTGACTGTTAAAGTTTGATTAAAGGTTGTTTTTCTCAGCGTGCAAAGGACAGTAAACTTTAAATGATAGTCTGTTTTATTAGATATTAACTTATTTTTCGCAATGTCAATGTTACGAGTCAAGGACTAATGGTTGGTTACACCTAACACTGGAGTCCCTTTAATTGATTGATGCAACTGCTATAAGTTATTTTAAATTTATTGGACTGATTCATTATGGAATAATTCTTGCGTTTTTTTGCTATATTCCTCCTCAAGAACTCTCTGCAAGACCGAAGTTTTGGCATTTGAAGGCGTTGAATGATTGCAAAAGATAAGCTAAATTCTCACGTTGTTTTTGGATGAAAACTCCTTTTATATGCAAAACTTGGGCTGAACCTTCAATATGAGGTCAAAACTGAGGTGTTAACTTAGTTAGGGGTCACCTTACTCATTCACTGCAAAGCCATTAATTTGTTACGTGGACAACGCTGTAATACCTGAGGTTTAAAAAGTTGACAACGTTTCATTAAGATTGAAATTCTGAATTTCACTTAAGATTCAGTAAAAGAGAGGGATAACATAAAATTTAATGAGAACATGCAGCCTGGCAAATTGTATGCAGAGGAAATTCCCTAACCATTCAGTAAAACTGTATGAAAGTTTATCATGCATAGAACATTTTCTGATTTCTCTTGCGTTATCTTCAGCGTATTTAAAGATGAGTTTATTATAAAACTTCAATTGAAGTGTGCTTGTATTTAATTTTTTCTGACATTTAAAAAATGGTAGAAACAAAATAAAAACTACATCATGGATATTTCTTTTAAAAGTTATAAATTACAATGCATATCTCCTGGTAGTTATAAAAATGAATATAACATTTGATTTCAGCACAAAACTCGCTGACATCGAAATCATGAAAATTTAACTTAAATAAAAAAAGCGGCTGTTTTCATTTTTTTCATCTCTTTATCGCAAGTTTTAATCGCGAAATTAATGTGATACTTCTGCTCATACAATCGTAGGAAGATCCACGCTTCGGTTTTCCTAAAATTTGGCCCCACAAAAATAACGAACTTTCCACTTCAATGTTGCCCCCCCTTCCCGAATTCTCCAAGGTTAATTTAATAAAAAAAAAAGAAAATATCTAAAGTCGAAATGGGCATTTTATGATCAAAGTTGGGGCCACGCAAAACCCTCCACTTGAATTTCACAAAAAACTGCTTTGGAAATGGAAAACGTTTGATGGAGATATATGAGCACAGTATACTGTGTTTATGAGCTTCTATTCTTAGGATTGATCGTGGCCTTGAATTGAGGGGCTAGTCCAGAATAAAAAAAACGCGTATAAGTAATTTTTTAATTACTGTTCAATTATTGTCCAGAAAAACATATTTACACAGAAAATGACCTGAGGAGGCCTACTCATAGGCCAAGATCAGATTATATAAGAAACAATTAGTGCCAAGAAACCCATTTTCGAGTTTTCCAACATGAAAAGATGTCCATGGCAGCACGGCGGGCTCAAGTCGAGCCATTGACATTTGTCTGTCACTGTCCCGATGGCAAGTATACATGGAAAACAAACGACTGATAAAGACTTAATGAACTTTCCTGTCGAGAAAACAAACAAATTCGCCAAGTTTTAAACGTTGTTTATCCAAATGAAGTTCAGCCCTATCATGTTATCAATCACGCAACATTGTGTTTTCGACGCTTTTAATACCGAGTGCCCCTTGAAAACCCATTTATTTTGTCGCCAAATAGGTTTTATTTCTGGAAATGGTATACAATTTCATTTCTTTCGAAATTAATACTCGCATATATCATGCCATAGAATTAGATCCATGCAGGTCTAACAAGAATGGCCAATAACGATGGCGCCAAACTGGCAACTTCATTGAGGATAAAATAGCATTACGTTACCGTTTTTTCCGGAAAGTTAAAACTATGTTGCTGCTCGTAAACAACCGATATTTGACTTTTCATTTCAAATAAACACAGATTATCATCCTTTATATGCGCAATAAAGGGAGCCTGTTTCGACTAGCTTGATCACTTCTTTCTCTGAATTCTGATATGCATATACGCTGAGCAATTTTTGATCCTGGCACATACACATTGCTAAAGAGGTCGATTTGATCCAGATATAATGAAAATATCTATCCCGAGTGTTAGTTTTTATTAATAAATATAGAATTTGGAGATAAAGCTACCTATATTTGATTAAATGGCAGCCATTTTGTTTTTACATTGGAACGTATCTCAGACGCCATGTTTTTTTAGTTGTTTTGTGCTTTTCAAGCGAATATTTTGGAATGATTCATAAAAATGATAATTTAAGTTTTGCAAGTGATCAATCGCTGATTAGGTTAGTTATAAGAGAATAAAAGCTTTGTTATCCAGAAATTATTGTAGCTGTCACAAAACACTTTAGGTATGTATGATTTGATGAACTTTTTGGTGCAAATTAAGATGCTAATTTAAATGACTAAAACATGTCAGATGCCATTCAATGCTAGAAACTTAATAATATACCTTTATATAAATATGATATACAGACAATACAGTACTGTATATGTATTGTGTATTTGTGAATAATGTTTTACACCAACCTATATAGAAAATGAATGTCGTTTTCTCTCTAATTGTTACGTTTTCTATTTCGTTTATTTTGTGAAATATGCGACACTTGACTATATTTACTTATTTAAATAAAAATAAACTATATAGAAAATTAAAAGGATTTTTTGAATCTTAGATGAACGCAGTATCAAAGTTTCGACGCTGAAAAAAAGAATTCACAAGCAATGTAAGTTTACGTCACGTACAAGTAGATTGTAACGTTAGCTTAAATTGATACAATCTATGGAAATTCGTCAACAAACAGGTTCAGAGTATACAGTGCTCCATGACGAACCGTTCCCGTCATTTCAGCGGATATTATATAAACTTTATCCGTTTATTTTTTCTCAAATATCTGTCGCAAGAATGACTTGCTAGAAATCAATTTTGTCCTGCTTTCGCTAAATCCACACTAGTTAAAAGTGATAATGCGCTCAAAATGAGACAAAAATCAGATCTTTAAACGAGGTTGAGACTATTAGAAAAATGTAGATCTAGACGTTGATTTCTAAAGTCGGTTACTGACCAAGTTACAGATGGATTTTTGATGGGTTTCATTCGGAAATTAACCCGGAAAGTCGCGCTACACGTGAGATCGAGTGCCTAAACCATTTATTTTCCATTTTTTTTTTTTTTTTTTTTACAACGTGGCACATTAGTAAGCAAATTTGTAACACGCGTTAGGCAAAATCGGTGCAGAGATCAAAAAACAAGATCGAGACTAATTATAACCCGAAACTCTTTTTTTCCAGGCAAAAAACTGGAGAAACAGAAGCACAAAAAAAGACAAGACGGGCGCCACGTGAATCCTGATACTCGAGACCCAGCTGCAGCGACTGGATGGCGTACGAATTAAGATTAAAATCGTTTGAAGATGTCCTTTAAACCAAACTGGACGAAGCTAGTTCCCGTATTATCGAGAAAACCGAGGAGGATGAATGGGAGAATGGCCCGCTGCTATTGGTCGACCCTTGACCCCATTAGCATATACTACGACGGCCGAGGGTTTATAAAGCGACAGTACGCGAGCCTCGGTAGTATATTTGAGAGTTTGATTCGGCGAGGTTGATCAGGAGCAAGATCGGCGCTCTATTTCAACGTGCACGCACAGTTTCCAGAAGATTTCGGGCACAGATCGTAGATCTTGCCGTACAACGCACTTCAGCGACAAAGTTTAAAACCTGCAATTTACCGAAACTGCAAAGTTTGGAGTTTTTGGCAGCTGCGCAAATGTGTGCCGTGGCTGCGGTGATCCCCTGCCTGTTCCGGCCCAGCGACAAGCGCAGGAACAGCTTCGGACTCATAAAACAACAGGCGAAAATCAAGATAAACAACAATAATAATAACAACAACAACAACAACAACAACAATAGCAGCGGTAGTAGCGGGGGCCATAACAAGCAGGTGCGGCCACCCCCCCAGCAGCAATCGGCCTCCCCACGGCCGCAGGAATCCCGCCAGAGGGAGCGCGAGGGCCAGCATTGTCCCGCCATCTGTGGGTCGAAAGAGGAAGCTCTTGTAAATGCATCGAAGGCAGACAGCAGTGAGGAAGCAGCGGCCGAAGATATGGCTGCCAGCCTACCGTTTGAGATTAGCAAGTACCACAAAAACGTGCGCATTTTGAAAAAACTTATCCGAGATACTCAACAGACCTTGGAGGAAATCCGAGCCAATGGATCGTTTTACAAAGGTAAGGAAATCAGGGATCTTTGGATCCTGTTGTTGTGGGCTAGCTGGGAAATGGAACACGCCCAAGTGCTAGTCGGACCATGGACCAAGTTTGAAATCGGTGGTTCTTTTTTGCTAGTTTTTTATTCATTCGAACAGTATGCATTTGAATGGTTGCATTCGAACGTTGCACTGATAACGTGCGCGGGGGGTACGGCAGTGGGTCCTGCAGATGTGCCGAACGAGCGTGTCAGACAGACCTAATGTCACAATCATTGCATGGTCCTAAACGTTGTCATTAACAGTTGCCTGCTAATCTTAATTTTCAGGGTCCAGTGCTTGGCTCGCCGCGAAACACTAAGTGTAGTTCTTCTTTTGTCTAGTAAATGCAGCTTTGCTCCTAAAATCAAGAAAGGCCCTTATAGCCAGCTAGTGTTAAAGTTTGGACCAGGAACCCTTATAAGTTTGCGTAAGATGCGTAGTTTCTCAGAGCTGTACCTTTGACACTTACGTTTTTATAAGTTCAGAGCGACGTGATTGTATTAATTAACACCCTTGCTAATGTGGCCTGAAGCAGTGCATCAGCTGCTGATCAAAGTAACCTAGGTTCTGGCATACCAAACAGGAAGGTCTGGCGTTTTTAACTCGGCCAGACATATTGAGGCCGTTGTGACGTAATCTGTTGCACCAGTCACTTTAAGAGATGTAGCACGCGTCACTGACATGATATGGGGCAAATCTGGCTGGTTCTGTGTTAAAATATGACAGTTTTTATGAACATGCAAACTATTGAGATATTTCTGAAGTGTGGTTTAGATCCCCGCAAATGTATTCAAGTGTTTCGACAAATTGGAAAATACTGAAGGTAAATTGCTGATGTTTAGGAAAGTCCCAATTTTTAAATTGTATGCAGATTTACAAGCCATTTATATTGTCCAGTCGACTTGAAGAAAATGCATTTGGAAATGCAACTGATGTGATGTCATTCAATCACCTAGCTGTGGTGACAGCATTTGTGAAGAAATTGCGTTTAATTGCGAGTGTCAAGCTGGAGCCAGTAACTAGTTGTTGTTTTGGCTGCTGTATAGATTTCTTACTGCTAGGGTCATAGGGTAATGAGTATTTTGCAACTGCTAGAAACTTTGCTCGCCTCAGTATTAAATATTGCTCAAATGGAACACCGTATTGCGATGCCTCGAGCTCTTCAAAAGGAGTTCCCCATCCGATATCATCGATTGTTTTCATTGTTCGAAAGTAATACAACCTTGGACGTTATCCCAGATTTGTTTTTGGATTAAATATTTGATTGTCGTGCACAATATTATTGTAAAGAAATAGATTGTTCGTAACATGCATATTATGTTGTGACGCTCAACTGATCACATTATCAGGGCCAAATGTTGATCTTGAAAAAATGGAAATGTTAACTTGCCATATTAGAAGACAGTCATGGAAATTGACATGCTACTGAAGTCAATTTCCTCATCTAAATGTAGCTTGCCAAGCAACGTTTTATTTGAGGAATTACATTACATTATTCTCGATTATTAAGGTTCTTGGCGGTATTTATAGCCATTTAGCCTGATTTAGGATAAGTGTTCTATAGTGTTGCTAAACTAAACATCTAAGTGCTGTATAGGATAGATTGTGTACTGCCCACGCGCATACTGTAGTTTTGCCCTGTGGGATGGTGCTCCATCTAGGTTGAGAACAAAACAAAAGCTTATCGGGAGAATACCGGTAACAATTCCGGCCTCTACAGTTAATAACAATGTTATTTCATGCGTTTTGTTGGTAGCCTTTATCTAATGAATGTTCGCTTGTGCATGCTTATTTTACAAATTGAAAATAGCCTCAGCCTACAGATAGGCTACTCCCGACCTTTTCACTGTGTTGCATTAAACAACTGGGTGTGATTGGTTTTCATATTTGCTCTGCCAAGGTTACAGATTTGGCAGCTGCCAATTGCTTATCCTTGCTGAGCACTCCTTACTTAAATCATTGGAGGACGAATACCTTATAATAATTTTTCGGTGTGAGAAGAAAAAACCCAGATGGGCACTTGTATTCCTGGCATGTGAACTGATTTAACTAAATTGAAAGTATGTGATCATGTCTGGACAAATGTAAGCAGACAAAACAAACAAGGCCTTGAGGTAATCATGCCCACGATTTAACTTGCAAGATTTGCAGGAAACATTTTTTTAAAAGCCTTGTAATGGGTCATAGGGTGCGGGCACTGTTTTGTAACATAAACGACTAATCCATAAGATGTATATACTAGTACATGTATAGACCTTTGTTGGGGAATTACATGCACAATTAAACCAGTTACTCTGACATTAGTTTTGTTTTATTTTCATGTTATATTTAAACTGATTTTTAATTGCAGAAGTTGATTCAGTTGCTAGAAAAAACCTGTTCAAGTTGTGCAGATACTATAAAGTGGGATTGTGTAACTGGCCAGTAATGTGATCATTTAATGAGGTCATAGAACGCATAATTGTATATTCCATACATTAGCGTTGCATGTTTTTCCCAATGCGGAAGATGCCTTTAATGTAAATGCCCATGTCGAGAAACTGTGAAACTGAAGTTTCCTCTTATAGCAGTTTCTTCCAAGAAATCCTTTACATTTGCGATTTATTTGCAATTATGCAAGTTTCCAGTTTCCGTGTATCAATCTAACGTTACGTTTTTTTTCTCTCCTGCAGAATATCTGGCGACGGCCCAGATCAGTCCGGAGGACTTGGAAAGGATCAATACCTCGATCGAACGTCCCCCTTGCCTCATCGTTCTCGGCCAGAATTGCTACGCGAAAACTTGCGTCGTGAATGAGCTATTTAATATGCCTATTTTGCCAGTGGTAAATACGTTAGACAGCCATCAGAATTGGCGGATGGTTCACTTCAAGTATGGAATTTGTAACCAGATAAGCCTGGCTCTTCCGGACAGTTACGAGCTGATCGCGCATTTACAGGCCATGGAGCAGCCATGGAGGACTGTGCCTCAGGTGGACCTGGAGATGAACGATGCAGCCAGAAGTGATCCTGGGATGGAAAATGCCCGTTTGGAGATCAGGTTTAAACATCCACTACTGAAAGAGAATGCGGAGGTGATAGTCATGCCCTCTACCACGCAATTCAATTTTGGCCGCATCTTTTCGTCCTGCTTGGAAGGCGTTCTGCCAGTCTTAATCTACGCCGTATCGGAGGATTCCCTATCAGAGAAGGTAAGCTGTCGTTTTGGGCATCGGTTGTTACGGGTTATTCCTAGATAATCGGCAGATGCTGAAGCTCGGGCCTGCTTAGACCTGGCTGGCACGGTATCGTAAATATTGATCCAAGATATGACTTATGCGTAAGCACGCGACCTTTGTTTCTCTTGCCGAAAGGAATGTGGAACGAGTCAAGCTGTGTAAATGCAGAAAAAGTAGGGCTGGCACAGTTGACGTAAACTCGTGTTTGGTTTAGACTGCAGACGTATGCGTCGTTTACATGGCCCGTGCTAGAATAACAGGATTTTTTCCGATTTCCTTTCGGTCATTGTCCAGTTTAGGTACACTAAAGCATTGTCAAAGTTCTCCGTTCAGCTTGTCAATTGTGATTGACATTTGTTAAAAAGCTGACACTCATTTTTCAACAACTTTAAATTTACACGTCTTACGTCTAATCTTGCAAATCTCTGATGACATGTCATGGAAAGATTTACTTAAAATGTATTGTCGTGACTTGTCGAAGTAGCAAGGCTTAAAATATCCTTTTTCCCACGTCATACATTTACAGTTTTCGAAATTTATTATCCTGGCTGTGATTCGAGACGATGGCACCATTCTCGTGGCAAATGCTGCAGCCGGCGCCGCAACAGTTGAACTTTAATTTCAAGTCCAGTTGTTTAACCGTTCGCCAACGTAGCCTGTTTTCATTTTTTATGACAATAGATGGAAGCGAGGCTTCCAATTACTTTTCTGGTACATTTTCATTAATACCGTTATCGTTTATCAAATCGTTGCTTAATTTTGGCAAAGCCAGCAAACTTGTTTGTTTGTCGAATTTAACGGATAATTCCGCACTTTCTGTGGTAGCTCATAAACCCAACATACAGTGAAACTGAGGAATTACATGTCCATTCATAACTAGCTCTTTATTTGCTGAAAACAATGAAAATGCATATCAAATAACAATCAAGTACATTCTTCCCATCGTGTGCAATGTCTCATATTGTAAACATTGTATTATTTTTTTTAAAGAATTTAATTTACTGAACTTATGATACAAGTTAGTATAAAAATGTATCATAGTTTTTACTTTTTTCAAGTGTTCAACTTATTTGGAAATTGTCTGCAATAATTCATGCTCAGGATCATAAGTTGCATAAAGTTTTAAAATTCAATCAAAATTGCATTTTTCATTTGATTTGACCTAAGCATTATTGATTTGAGTTTATACATAAATTTTGCAGCCTTATGAAAAGCCGAAGTCCAAAAACTAAAAAATTCAAAGTCCAGCTTTCGAATACTCTGTTGATCATATTCAGTGTCCTTTAACTGAGTTTTCTCAATTTATGTAAATATCTCTGATTTTTCTTTTGCCTTACTCACCAACAATATTGTTCCTTATTTTTTTTGGTATTTTTTATCATCATTTAGGATATGGCAGAGTTGAGGGTAATTCGGAACATGTATCCAGACTTGCCAGTGTGCTTCATCCGAGTGCGAAACATTCCTCTGGCACATCTGACAGAATCGGAGCAACATGCTCAGCAACATGCTCAAAGTGAGCGGCAGAAGCAGCACTGGCAACAGTTGCAAAAGCAGCAGCAGCAGCAAGTGAAGAATGGTAGAAACAAGAGAGCATTCACAATCTCAGAAGACTCATTAGATCTTTTCCAACAGCTTCATGAATTAGGTACCGATTACGTTTTTATTTTACTAATTTAACATTGTACGTTTCCCTTGATAAATATCTGTTCCTCATCAAAAGCCACCTCTTGATCTTTTACCTTTATTTATGTTGCAGGATTTTTGAACTTGGTTCCCAACGACTGCAAACATTTCCGAAGGCGAAGTGGCCCGATGGTGGTTGAAAGCGAGCTAGTCGAAAATTTTGACAGTTTTGCCAACATTTTCTTGTTTGTGAGGAACATCCTTCAAGCGAGCGTTGTTAATGAGGCTGGTGTACTGCACAACGCACACACCCGATGCCTGAAAATGTTCATCAATGCTGCATTTGATATGGCGAGGGATTTGCTTATCACTCCTAAAAGATTGGAGTATGCGAAGAAAAAGGAGAACGAACTGTACGATGCACTACTGGAGATTGCTAATAAGAAACAAGAGGAAATCAAAGATCTGATTGTAGACACTATTAAGGCTACCAAAGAAGATCTGATTCAAAAAGCAGCTAACTATCAATTTAAAGGTATTGCCTTCATCGCGACCAAACACCCAATTCATTATCAAGCTCGAATTTTTGCTAATATCTTGCCTTTCTGAATGTTCAGGAGTACAGGTGCCATCTGATGGTAGAATCTCATCACTGGGGGAATTAAGAATCTGCACCGGCGAAATTCAAGATTTGGTTCTTGGATCCTTAAACTGTGCCGTGGCATCCAAGTTGATCGGATCCGTCGAATGCTTGCGGGAAAGTGTTTTTGGTACGTTGCTTTTTGTATTCGCTCATAATTTCTCGTATCATATAGTCTCGCATAGTGTGAAAATGTTCTGATGAGCTGTAAATGAACGATTTTTGGATTCAAATTATGTTTCAATTATTTGAACATCAACGTGCTATTGCATGGCAATTAAATTTAGTTGAGTTTTTACTGACTCAAGTTAGTTGTTCTTATGGTAACCTATTATGTTTGCTATATTTAGGAACCTTACAGCGCTGTCTGGAAAGTCTGGAAAATGTTTTACATGAGGGCAGTGCTTCTGCACAGGCCAGTTCAGCACTGAAGCAGGTAATTTTGAATAGCTTATATTTTTGCATATTAGCGCAACTAATAAAAAAAAGCTTAAAACATAAGTTGGCTACTGTTTAAGAACAGTTTTCATCGTCATTATGTTAACAAGCTGTAAGCACATCTGGCCTTGAGCACAGTCAGTTTCTACTCATATTTCAGTCATCGATGCCAAATTTATTCCAAGTCATTATCAAGCTAAAGTCACATTTCACGGTCAAATTTAAAGATTGTTTTGGGGGCAATAGGATGGATATTTTCAGTCTTAAGAATAGAACAGTTGGATGAAGTCTGATCTTGCATAGGATCGTTTTTGTGGTGTTGATTGGAAAGCACTTAAACAGACTTAGTTGAAAACAGTTCATAAATTGGTTTCGAAGGTCAATTTTATTTCTTGATGGTTCAAAAACATTAGTTTTGATAATATTTCTTTGTCCTACAGAAGAATAATGGGAAGATTTTCCAAACATTTTCGCTTCATTAAGTTTTATTGCCTATTTCCCATTGTCTTTGTCTTTACTCATTTTATTTTGTTATCGACGTGAAATTGAAAATGCCAACAAAATCAACTTTAGAAAACTAAAAACTAAATCCCACTCGATAAAGAAGTTGGTTTGCAACTTTAACATCGATTGCATTTTAGAAGCCGTTTTTAAAGTTTAATTTTTTTACTTTTTTATAGCAAATCTTAACTGCTGCATATCAAGTCGAAGTTACAGTGAAAACAAGTTCCACATTCATGAGATTGATTTGGGACAAAATGAAGCAGGTTAGACCGTAATGCAAATAAAATAAATACCACAAAAGTAACTTGACTGTTTGCTAACTTTTTTTGCCTCGAAATTTTCAGTTCATCCAAAACATGCCAGGAAAGACTCCTCCACAAATTGATGGGGATTGGAAGTGCAAGATTGCATCTGATATGATCGACAGCCTGAGTGAATGGAGGCTAGCGAAAAGCATTTGTTCACAGGTACTTGCCATGCACACTTTGTTGAACGCCTAACATATGTAAAAATTACCTCGATTTGAAATGTAGACTGATTGGCTTTTTAACTCGTATAGTTTCGGGAAAGGTTAAAAATCGCCCACGAAGCTTTTGCAGCATCACTTAGGCATTTGGAGGCTTATCATTCCGGACGCCTCGAAAGGACTGAAGAACAACGGCTAAAGGTAGGTTTACTTTTATGTTTCGCTAACGAAAGAATTTTTTCTAGTTAAAGCATTTGCATTATCAATGAACGTTTTCTATTCCCTTTCTCTGAATAGGTCAGAAAAGTTCACGCTCCAAAAATCGCCCGTTATGCACTTGAAAGCACATCGTTGAGGGATGTAGTGATGTATGGTAAATATCAATAGTATTTCTGAAGTTAAAATTTTCAACTAATGTACTGAATGTGACATTTATTTTTAACACTCATGTAGTAGTTTATTAAAAAAAATTCTATATATATTAAAATAAATTTGGAAGGATCTATAACGCCAGATAAAAAAATCGCATGAAATCTAAAAAAATATTTAGATTCACTGCTTCCAAGTTTTGAAAATGCTTATTAATATTTTTACCCCCAAACGATTTAACAGTACAGTTAAAAATAATCTTAATTTACTTTGATTTAGGAATGCCTCAGATGGGTAGGGAAGTTGGTCGTGGTCAATACGGAGTAGTATATTCGTGCGATTCCTGGGGAGGATTCTCACCTTGTGCGCTGAAATCTGTTGTTCCACCTGATGATAAACATTGGAATGATCTTGCCTTGGAATTTCATTACACAAGGTTGGTCAAAGGTCACTTCTTGGGTGAATGCTTTGCTTTGCAGCATGGACATTATCCCAATCAATGTCTCAATTGAGAGTGCCAGATGTTTGTACCTTCCCTTCTAATTAAGAAATCCATTTCAGAAATCGAGAATGCTTTGCTGTCAATTTTTCCTCGTTCAATTTCTTTTAAAATTAGATTTTCAAACTAACGTTGTTGGTCTTCTCTTATTTCTAGAAGCGTGCCAGAACATGACCGGCTGGTAACTCTTCACGGGTCTGTGATCGACCACAGTTATGGTGGTGGATCCACACCTGCAGTGTTGCTCATCATGGAGCGGATGCAGCGAGATCTGTATTCTGCCATTCGATCTGGCCTTGATTGGCTCATTAGACTACAGGTGACTGATTAGTTTGATAGGTTGTCATGGCTGGTTATTTTTTTTCGTAAATACGGTTTTCCATAATCGTTTCTCGTTAACTTGTCCACAGATTGCCTTAGACGTGATTCAAGGTATAAGATTTTTGCATAGCCAGGGACTGGTTCACCGTGATATTAAATTAAAAAACGTCTTGGTAAGTGTACTTCCTAATATGTTCCATAAGGGAATGGCACTGTTGACGATGTTGTTAAATCTTTCGTTTTTTCCCCCTAGCTTGACAAGAAAAACCGAGCCAAACTGACTGATCTTGGGTTTTGCAAACCTGAAGCGATGATGAGTGGCAGCATCGTAGGAACCCCCATCCACATGGCCCCCGAACTTTTTTGCGGGAAGTACGACCACAGGGTGGATGTGTACGCCTTTGGTGTCTTATTCTGGTACATCTGCGCAGGGCACGTACGACTGCCTTACATTTACGAACAGTGCCAGAATAAGGACCAGTTGTGGAACGATGTCAAAAGAGGTAAATAGCCAAATTTTTTGTAAGTTTTTAAACGTTATAGCAGCTTTTCTCAAAGGGTGGGTCTCGACAAGTGGTCTTTTAGCAGAATGAAATTTCATAATGTTACTGATTATTTACCATTTGCACAATTCGGTAAATAAAATCTGGGAAAAATTCGAGCCTAGTCATAATTTATTGCGATACAATGATTAATTTTTCACTGTCAATGTTCCAAACTTGCCCAAAGCTGACCAGGAATTTTTAACCAATTTCTTACAGGGGTAAGACCAGAGAGACTTCCCCAGTTTGATAACCAGTGTTGGAACATCATGGAGGAATGTTGGGCAGGCGATCCTCTTCAACGGCCACTTCTCGGTGAGGTGGAGTTGAGGCTGTTATCGATAATCGACTATTACAAGATGAATCCATCTCCTAGTGAGTTGACTTCAATTTGCCTTCCCTACAGCGGCTCGTGATAAAGTGTTGTAAGTGCTGACTTTTCACATTGATTTTCGCAGGGTTTGATTTCCAGCAGAGGGAAATTGGTCTGTTGTCCAGCAGCCCGTACATAGAAATCGATTTTGATCCGAGCTGAACGTCGTTCGAGATGCGGTTTTTATATGTTGCAAAGAGCTAGTCAGGGTAAAGAGCAAATGAGATGAGCGATGCGAAACAAATGCCTTCTTTTGTCATACACCAGCGCGATACAAAAACATTCGAGTCTACTTCCAAGCGCCCCCGCTACGCCATATGTATTATTTTCTGTGAAAACCCCTATTTTTAATACCAGTGAAAAGACTTGTGCATGAAACTGGGTTAGAGGCGCGCTTAGATTAACAGTGCAAATGCAGTACCATAAAAGTGCATTTCGACCAGCTCATATTTATTACGTTTTATCATGTGTATACAGACAGTGTGTTTTTGTTCAGTGTTGATTATGTTTCCCCAAATGGCATTCATTTTTGTAACTACATTGTATATTGTAAGAGTAATCTGAAACGCTTGTTTATTAAATTACATTTTTATAGATTTTGAGCCTTTTTATTGAAGTAAAAACTGTCAATTTTTATCTGCAAAGTTGCAAAGTGCTTCCTACATATTAAGCTTAAGGTACTCTTAACAGTCGAACTACAGTAGTTTTAGCAGAATGGCAAAGTCAAACGGCCATAGCAATTCTGCTGAACCCCTTTGAGAATTGAGTTCTGTGATTGGCTTGGCCATATGCAGATTTTGTCAGCATGCCTATATCGTGTGACATTTACCCGGAGGCACATTCTTTTAGTGGTTGATTCTATGAAAAAATCACGTGATGTAGCACCATATGGAACTTTGCACAACCGCCAGACCTGGAAAATGTCTGGAAAAGTCAGGGAAATTCAACTTATGTTGCCGCAATCCAAAATTAATGCTTTGTGGTTAGCTCAGGGCCCATTTGCAAACCTTTTAAAAATTTGACCAGTACGAATTTACCAATTTGCAAAATTTTCCTAGTTTTCCGAAGACAAAGTGGCAAAATTTCCCACGTTTTCCGGGTACAGATTTAGAAAAATAGTCAACAGTTTTTCTAGGATATATTTGCAAAAAATTTCAATAGTTCCCGAGGACAAATTGGCAAAATTGTCCACGTTTTCCGAGTACAAATTTGGAAGATTTCCAACCTTTTCCAGCACAGATTTGTCAAGTTGTCAACAGTTTCGGAAGATAAACGCGCATGCAAAATTTCCCATGTTTTCCGAACACAAATTTGCAACATTTTAAAATTTTTCGGAGTACAAATTTACAAGATTTGCAAGCATAAATTTTCAACTGTTTTCTGGCTAGTACAGATTTGTAAAATTTTCAACAGTTTCAAGGAGAAGTTTGAAAGTTTTTTCAATATTTGTAAAATTAATTAATGCAATTTTTAAATTTTACAAATTTGTATTCGGAAAATGTTGAAAGTTTTCTAAACCTTAATTTCAACATTTTCCAAATACAAATTTGTAAAATTTAAAAGTTGCATTAATTAATTTACAAATATTGAATATTGTCCTTTGTAGATTATGCAAACAAAATTGTGAACATTATTGGCAACTAATTCGAACAGACATCTAGACGGCAAAAAGATCAACATAACACGATAACAAGATAACACGCAGAATAGCACATTAGTGGCTAGGTAGCCCTTTAATGGGCTACCAATATCCAATGTTTTGAATGCATTTTTTTGTAAATATAAAATGCATTTTTGACCTCTTATTGCGTTTTTAGCCGTTTTTTCAACGTTTTTGGAATCTAGGCATTGAGACGAATCAATTTGAAATTTGGAGGACATCATTTTTCCGGTCAAAATCGACAAAAAGCAAAGATTAGGACTTACCACGTTTTGGTCCGAAAAAATAAAGTTATCCGATTTGATCGATTTTGGGCTTGTTCGATTCGTCTCGACAAATCAAATCCGTAAAGTGTTAAAAAACGGCGTAAAACGAATTTAAAAGATCGAAAAGTGATTTTGAAAACGGACTTTTTTTTAAAATTTAAAGTAAATTTTCGACACTTTAAAGTCGTTTTACGCCATTTTGTTAACGTTTTTCGGAATGAGGGCTTCGGGGATGAATGGAATGAGCCTAAAATCGAGAAAATCCGACAAAGTTTTATTTTTGGACCAATGACATCATGTGCTCTATACATGTATATCTCGAGTTTGGTTTCATTCGATTCGTCTCGACGCCTAAATTCCGAATAACGTTGAAAAAATGTTGTAAAACGGAATGCATTTTAAAATTTAAAAAAAATGCATTTAAAATCATAGCCTATGTATCATGTATGCTAAGTATTAAAGCAAGCGGATAGACTTTCGCAGCATGTTGTATACAATTGTAATTGAATGGAGCCGCTGCACAATGCACGTGTTGTCCGATATTTGAAAAATTCCGCCTTATAAAGGAAGGGGCCATCCATAAAAACTGACAAAGCCCCCGAAAGCACTTATTTAACATTTACGATTACGGCGCTTTAGCTAAAGACGTATCTACTATTAAAACCAGGTTACCTGGTTTACGCAACAGGCATGATCACAGCTGATATACTTTGCTATGAGTTTGGTTAGTGTTTCCTTAAGAAACGATTGGGTTTCAAACGTTGCAATGGATCATTGGTGCAATTTCAAACGTTTGCAATGGATAATTAATAACGGAAAAGGTACTTTGACCCCATTTTGGCTGAGATCCATCTTGCAAAAGTCTCAAGAACTATATACATACAGCAGCTTATAATTAAAGACGAAAAAAATTAAATATACAAGGCCGCGTGGAGTTCATAATATCGAAAAGCTTTGCTGCTAGAGAATAAACTGCTAGGTGAAAGCAAGGTCAATCGATGGCAAATGAAAATGTGTCACACTTCCAGTTCAAACCACAAACATGATCTGTCACAATTCCCCAAATGTTAATATTGTAGCATCTCCATTTTATCAGATAAAATATTTACTCTTTACTGCATTCCATTGAAGCGTTTCAATACAGTACACAGGTCTTAGTGTGCAATCATTGAGTTTTATTGAGAAATGGCTCATACCCAGTGGCACTTAAATTATATCCTACTCAATTCAAGCAAGAAAAAGAGAAACTTTCTGATAATACATAATTGAAATCTACATTTACACAATTGACAACAAGCAACCTATTTCTTCGATGGCACCCAAGCTTCCACCTTCGGCTTTGTCGAACTGTACGGCATGTATGCCTTCGCAGTTCCAGAGAAGTTTTCAGTGTGATCTATCATCCATTTGTAGTTAACAGGAGGGACTTTGGTTGGAGGATCATCGGTCATGTAGTGCAACCAACGATGCCTGAAACATTAAGCAGGTCTGTTTTAATGCAATCCACAATTTAAATTTATAACAATAACTTTTCTTGTCTCGTTCGGGCACTTACCACTCTGCAGGAACTTGACTGCCATCATAATCCATGTGCACATGATCGACATATTCTATCCAGCGATTACGTCCTGAAATCCAATTTCATTAATGAACTCAAAAATGTTCAAACAAATCTATAAGCTGGCATATAACACGAAAGCATTCATTATTTTAAGATGCATAGAAACCTACCATAGAAATACATTTTATTTTCGAAGTACTTGTTCCCATATTTATCCTCACCGACGAGATCCCCAATTTTCAGATCATCATTTCTGGAATTATTCAATTGGCACGTGTAGATTAATTCAGGTTGCATAAAAGAACCTTGTCCAAAAGATTAGGCAAAAAATAAACAAAATTATAAGGGCCCCGAAGACATTGCTTCAATGGAGCGATGACCACTGTAAATACATTAATGCGCAATCGTGGACGCTTGCAGTGCTTTGTCATTCGTTTTTTAAATTATTAACAAAGTACATGGCGTTACGTTACCTATAATATTTGAAAAGGGACGCTCTTATTCCCCCATTAAATCGTATTATCTGAAAAAGACGCACAATCTTATCCAAGCCAAAATAATTCGCCATCTTGGCCGTGGCGTACGAATTTTACGAAACATACCCGTGTCTAGCTGAAGAACGAGCTGTCACTATCAGTTTTTAGTTATTATTGCGCATGCGCGAATACATGCTGCGCCATCATGTGACAAAATGTATAACACTTTTAGATAGAAAAAAAGTCGCAATTAATAGTCAAAATAGGCCCAAAAATCATGATATTTAAGTGCAAATTACATGTACTAGTATATCCAAAACCAGTTCACCAAGCAATTTACTTCACGCCGGATTTTAGTAATCCACTGCACTCGATTTTTCTCATTTTATTTTGGAAATTTGTGACAAGAATGAGATTTTATTAATTATTCCTTTGATTCAGCGAAAAGGTAGGCAGCAGAAACATTTTCCTTATCATTTGTACGTCCTATAGCTGCCTATCTTTGTTATAAACTCGATAGTATGGCGAACTGAACTGAAATAGTAGCCTTTCCTTTGAAACGGATCCCCCTAGAGGGGCGCTACAGTGCATCAATAGATGGCGCCACAAAGCACTGAAAAAAACCCCTCTAGACAGTCGTTTTCGGCAGTGTAGATAAACTATTGTCGATTCTTGAATTTTGGACTTCTTGTCGTGTTTGCCGAACTTTCGTAACTCTTCAAGTTCATCATGGCGGTAAATTCCATGGGAGCTATTTTGGCAGCTGCTGCTGCAGTTTTGAATGATAACGACGATGTAGAATTTTTAATGCAGAGCATGAAAAGAAGAATGCGGGATGATGATATTGTCCTCAGAGCCGCAGTTTCTAAAGGGATGAAAATGGTGAAGGGGCACCAGTTTTTGGAAGAACACATTCCCCAGTATTCCGACGCTACATTCTATTCACATTTTAGGATGAGTCGAACAACGATGGAGGTATGTATAATTTTGAATGCTTTTATAGTTGTTAGCTCGATCGTAGCCCATATCAGGATCACCATGGTTTTTCAGAATATCACTCGTGGCGGATTCGACTGGGCACACCGGTGGGGGTGTGGGTGCAAAATGATCATGTGTCCGAATATTGAAGCCCAGCAGACTAATTTGAAAAAAGCAAACAAAATATAATCGCTGTGATATAATCCGCCATGGTTGGTGCACACTGCACCACATCCACCAGCTCTCTCGAGGGTGGAGGAGGTGCACACCCGGTGCACGGGGTGTAACCAGTCGAAAAGGGAACGTAGGGTGCACCCAGTTCAGTGAAGTATGCACC
>JAQGAO010002179.1:0-20647 GCA_034697705.1 Ommatoiulus sabulosus | reverse complement strand
TTAATGATTATTCTTTAAAACTTTTTAATGATTACTTTTCACGTTTTCTAATGATTTTTTCAACTTTTTTAATGATTATTCTTTAAAACTTTTTAATGATTACTTTTCACGTTTTCTAATGATTTTTTCAACTTTTTTAATGATTATTCTTTAAAACTTTTTAATGATTACTTTTCACGTTTTCTAATGATTTTTTCAACTTTTTTAATGATTTTTTTTCCAGCGTTTTTGATGATTTTTTCTCAACTTTTTTAATGACTTCTATCAACTTTTTAATGATTATTTTTCCACTTTTTTAACGATGCTTAAGAATTTCAACCATTCTCACAAAATAGCTCAATTCCAATAGATAAACCCATCTATGACAAAGGATGAAGATCCTTAAATTTGACGGAAATAAAGATAAAACAATCCCTGTTTTGCACATTTTCCACTGGGGCGCCGCAACGCTTAATTTATCGTTTTCCCAACGTGTAGCCTACTTGTATAATATGTACCGTTGTATCAATAGGGCCCGTACAACAAGGCTTTGGAATGACGCGTAATTGGTTAACAACTTCGGGAGCGTATTTTTATTAATGAATTTAATGAAAAAAGCCGCGAAGGCAATAAAAGGAATGCCGCGCTTAAATAAATTTCAATTCCAGGAGCGAGCGTTTCCGATTTTTCTCTCTGTTATTCTCGAGGGATTTCACTTCCAGCGAGTCGTTCCCTTTACCGATTCATTTATTTAATTCCTAATTGGGCTTAATGGTAATTTATATTCATGAAAATATCGGCGTTCTGTCATTCCCACTGATTTCTTCGGGGATTTTGTCGTGCATGACGCCATTGCCACGCGCTTACTTTTGGTTTTTTTCCTCCTTTTTCTTGCTTTTTCAAAGTTGGCGTTTGCCGTGAGCGGCGCGGTTTGACGATCGATATTGGTTTATTGCAATATGCATCGATATTTTGATCCAAATTGAATTTCACCGAGCGTATTATTTTGGGCGGAAGAGATTAAGTAAATCCACGTCGGGCTCGTCGATGTGTGCGAAATTCCATATTCTGACTCTTTCTCCTCACGTGCATTCATATCTGGAAGAGCTATTGAGAATGATGGATGGATCCATGCCCTTTTATTGCCAGGTTTAGAAAGGCTCCAAAGAGCCGTAGAATTCCCCCAAACCGGTTTGTACTTCAACATCAGCTGGATGTGAGGCGTGCGGTCGCTTAGAAATAATTGTTTTAACGCAATGAGCCATTAATGCGAGATGACGTCAAAGTTTGACCAAGTTAAACGTGATTACCCTATTTAGTCGTGATTGATAAATTCGTGTATAAGTTGTCCTCTCGATGTTGTGATGTTGCGCTGCGTTTACGTGCGTAGGTCGCAGTTGCATTATTTTCCCCTAAAATCGGGTACACACTATAGCCACCAAACAAAAACTAAAAACCACAAACCCCAAAACTTTCAACGGGAACTATTTTGTTTAAAAAAATTAATACAAACTAGTTGTTCAAAACCGGAGCGTACACACTGCAACAAACCACGTGGACAATACTGAGCAGACGACCGAGGATATCACTAACTCCAGCAGACGACACAATAAATTTCACCCTTTCAGATATGAGTCGACGTCTGGTGTATCATCGATATCGTGCTGAAGAACGAGAACGCCAAACTTAGTTTGCAAACTTGATTTTCTAGTTTTTAGTTTGGCAAAAACAAGTTTGCTACGCCATTTTTTTCGTTGCCACAAACCAGAAAAGTTTCAAGTTTGGAGTTTTTAAGTTGTGGTTTGGTGATAGTGTGTACCCGACTTAATAGTGTACTAATTAGTGCATTGTATTTACTATCATGCATTTACCAGCAATTGTTGACAAAAATGCCATGCATGATTTTAAAAATACAGCACCTCTGTGGTGCAAATAATCCTTTTATATTCCCTAAATTTCATTTGAGTTTTAAAATGGTTACCAAAATTCCACGTATATTTTTGAAGCGCTAATTGCAATAATTAGCCCAGGAAGAAATGCAATGTTTCATAAAACATTCCATAAAAACAAAATTAGAACTAGGCGCCTTCATCATTCGCGACCATGCAAGTACATTTAGTAGAGGGAGAAGTCATAAAACAGTCTTTCAAAATTTAAAAATATCGAAAGAGTTTTCGGACATCATTCTATTCCAGGCTAAACTAGCCTCTGGTTCATTTTGAATGTGGCCTCAGTTTTTGTACTCTCATTGTACATGCACGTTATTCCGCATTTTCCAAAGCACCTGTTATGAATGGCTGAATCGATACACGGCAAATCCATATCTGCAGTTTTCAAAGAATCATCAGGTGTTTGTTTTAGCGCATCTATCGTTGTATTAAATTCGTCTAAGTGGAACCAAAGCCTGCATTGTTTAAGGATTCCCATAGCAACCAGAGCCAAGGATGTGGCGCTCAAACGAGAGAATAGAGCAAGTATTTTTAACGCCCGATAAAAATAACATGTTTGTCCATTACATTCTTGCCTGTTACCTGGAGGCGCGGTGCCATTGTACTCGCACTCGAGTGCAGTCTCACGCTCATCTTTTTTTTTTGCTTTGTTTTCAGCGATTCTTCCTATGTTGGAAACGTATGAATGCATCCGGCGATATACGAGTGTTGACAATTTCAAAACTAAATCTGTATTGTTTTTGACAACGCACGTATAGTTTCGGATATCGCATTGTAGCAATGAAACCTACAAAGATGGATAGTTAATGCTAAAGGTCAGTCACACACGAGGCAATTTATATCCATCCCGAAACTTGTTTCCAGATATATTATTGCTTGATATTTTCCCGTGTGTTGTGAAAAATTTCCTCGGGATATATTTCCGGAATAGAAAATGATCCAATTATGACAACTTATTTCTGGGGGGGAGGAAAACTGGCGTCATAGATTTTACAGTCATGCGCAAAAGTTTCTTTCTGTTGGATAGCCAATCGGGAAAGACGTACGTCATAGAATGGAATATAAGCAGTGCTGTCAAGTTAGTTTACACACATTTCCCTTTGAAACAGTTTTGTCATATACCGTAGGGATGCATTCAGAAAATATCGCTCCATGTACATGTGCAGCAACAGGAAATTGTTTCAGTTGAAATAAATTTCCAGCAATTTATCGCCGTTTATTTTAGTCGGGTGGTAAAACTCCCATGCTTAACATCAGCCTTGCACATGAGGGAGACTCGGGGTCGAAACCAGGCCGTTTTTAGCATACAGTGCTAAATAAATTGAAAATGTTGCTACCTCAATGCAAGGGACCACCAATGCCACAAAATGGTCGTTCTTCAAACATTTACCGAGAGACAGGCGCTGCACATTACAGGTTGAAGTTTTAAATCGCTTAATAGCTTTTATCTCGTTTAACGCAATTAACGCGAGTCAACGTGGAACTCCTCAATTTTAACAACGTGGAAAAAGTAATTTGAGCGCTCGCTATCTCTTAACTGGAGTCGAAAATGTTTTCACCAATGTGCATTTCAATTTCTATAGCGCCTCCCAATTCCTGTAACAGGCTCAAAGTCGTTTATCTAATGACCACTGGCTCCGCTATACCGTTCCATTTCAGCGAACCAATTCCATCCCATCATTCAGTCCACTAGTAATTGCGTTTCATGTTATCCTGGCCAGTGGCTGATTTACGCCTCATTCCGTCTAATTAAATAGAAAAATGGAAATTTGTCCGGATAAGTCGAACGTTCTCTTCAGCGACTGCGCAGGCGCGGTGCTGGTCCGTCTTATCGCTTCGGAGGAATTATGATTAAGATGAATAATGAATGGAGAATTAATGCAAATGAGGATGGGTGAATATCTTTCAAATATGGAAGTGATGTTATTGGAATTCCGCGTCCGTGGGCAGGCCACCGATTTAACGTTTAATAATGATGTGGCCCGCTTAAGATAGGCTAATGCGTCACGATGGTTCCTATCTCTGTTTCAACTTCCCTTTCGTAATCCTAATTTAAGACCTCGCCGTAGATTATTGTAATTGCCAAGCACGGAAAGCGGCCGAGGGCATCGGAATGGGGGATTTGGGAAGAACGGGAATTAATTCCAGAATTAGCGATCCTTGTTGTTTGGTCTGGCGCATTAAAGGATGCGATTCGTTCATCGTATATACTTATAATTAGAGTGTTCAGTTCCCGCCTGGCGAGGGGGGGGGGAGGAGCGAGACAACGTGGGATAACTGGACTTTCAACGACATGTCCACTCGAAAGAGCTCCGGGGATGAATTGCGACGCACGAAAACTTCTTCGCCGTTCTTGCAAGTGATTTGAAAGTCAGCATGATGTGAATCACAGCATTTATATAATGCTGGTGTCAAAAATTGACTGCAGCACACCACGTGGGCTGCAACTCTCCGTTGATATATTGTACAAAAATCTGAATTTTCAATGAATTTTTCGACCGAGAAACGAAATTGCACACACGTGGTTAAACTTGTGTTCTGCAAATGTAATGTACATGTAACTCTAAAATGAGTTTACGTTGATTTATAACGAATTGTTCGTATTGCTTGATACTGACATTACACACTAGTATTGCATATGGTATGCATATAGTAAATCCTGTCTGAGTAATTGTAACAATTCTTGATTATGTAGCTTTCTATACGTGTGGAAATTCTACGAAATGAGGCATTGCTAATTTGCTCCATTAGTATCATATGCTAATTTGATTCAATTTGATTTATTGAAGATCTCCTCGGCTTTCAAAGATTGTGTCAAATGATGGATCCCTCGCTCAAGATTTCAGGTGCTTACCACCGAATGTTTGGCATCGTAACTTTGGCTTTATCAGGAACTCTAATGTTCGGTGTTTATGGATGCATGCTTTATCAATATATTCAAAGTGAACGCCCATGTAACATTTTCGTGACATTCATCGTAGCATAATAAGCATAATAAAAATAAGCATTCGGTGTGTTCTCACCCTTATACAGGAATCCTTCCGTAGAATGAGCTTGCATATTTTTATCATTGTGAATATACGTGTAGAGGTTTGGGCTCGGTTCTATAGACCACCTTTAACACGTTTTAACTGTTGTAGTGCAGGCAATTTCTCGTTTTTGAATGTTTCCTCTTATTGCCACCTTTATGAAAGTACTTTGGCAAGAACCATTGGCACCCCGAGTATCAGCAACTTTGACTGGGAATTTCTTTCATAATTACGCGCACTTCCGAGCGTCGGGATTTGTATGTAAATGACGAGATTAGTAACCATGATGGAGGAAGACTTACCTCGCTCGATTTCAAACGCCAACGCTCAGCTCGCTGCGCAATTGCTGCGGGGAAATTTCGCGAAACAGTCGCGTTCACAAAACGAGAAAAATAAACCAGAATTGCAATGCTCGATACAAAATGCTAGGGTGGAGTTCAAACGAAAGATTTCGTTGCCACTATAGAAAGGGGGTTTTATGAGAAGATCGGAAGTGGTAAAAGTTAAAGTTACGAGAGATAAAAGAGGAAAGTGAATTAAAGTGAAATCCCATTAAAGTTGGCAATATATTTTTCTGCGCTGATGATAATGGACGCGTTTCTAATTAACTCTTCGATTACTTTATGCCGGGGAAAATGAATTTCACTCGCCAAACTTTTCAAGCCTATAATGGAGATTCTTATCTTTGAAATTAGACCATTAGTTTTGGAAAGGCAGACGTGACACGTGAAGTTGGCACATTAAAAATAGGCTCGCAAGGTGGCGCTGCTCCTTAAATTCATCATATTTTAAAACCCATATCCTCGAGCTAAAAGTGTTTGATTGGATTAAGAATTTGTTTTTGAGTATTTTTAGTTAGACATTCCATGAAGTAAAGCAGGTTATGAGTTATCCGTTATGGTCAGTCATGGAATGTTTGTTAACCATTGTCTGATATGCCGCTAACTTCATTTATTGAGAACAGTATCAAATTGTTGGAAACAGATAATTTACTGAACGTTGATGTTTTGTTAATAGATTGGGGATTATTCGTGGTTTTCTAAGTCGAAACAGACGAAAAATTTACAAAACAGTACCTCAGAATTTGACAAAACTTCGTAGTTTTGAAGACGTCTTTGAACGGGCTGTAGCATGCACTTATAGGATCTATAAGCATGATTTTCGACAAAAAAGTTAAAATGCTTATAACTCGCCATCCCAATTTCCCACAATATATATATATATATCTATATATGGATACATACTTCTAAATTTCGTTGGTATATCAGGACGAAATAAGGCTGAAGAATATTGGGCTAAACTTTTAAAACGAAACGAAGGAAATTCCAATTTTCCACGGTACGAATTTCATCGTAACCGTTTTCATCGGAAACAGTTTTAACGTCGTAATAAAACCCGAACAAAAGTAGGTGTATACTGGAATTGGAGTTTCGGTTTCCACTTGCGTGAAAAATTATTAAATCTGCAAGCACTTCATCTGTAATGTAAAGCAACGGTGAAACCAATTCCAATAGTACAACGGCCTTTAGCCAATAACATTAATCGTGGTTTCCTTCAGATGTGTGTCCTATAGAAGCTCGGTGCATGGTTTCAGACAAATCTGTCTCATTCGATGGTATTTTTGCGATGTAATCATTTAAAATGTACAAGGATGACGAAACAACTAAAGCTGCATTGATGTGAACGCGACAAGATTACTAGATTAATTACGGTTTTGTTTGTTGAAAACGATTTGGGATGAAATCGGATAGAATTAAACAAAGCATGAAGATTTGAAAATGCATTTCTTGAGCATATTGGATGTCAGACATTTTTTTAAAAACGTCATTGTTGTTAAATATTAATTCTCTTATCTAGCAATCGCGCATTTTATAGGCAAATTTAAGAAAGAAGAAGTCGTTGACTTGGGCAACACATAACAGTAAAATATTTTAATATAAAAAGTTAATTTGAGGAAAATTTGTGCAATGCTAAGAGACTCGCTGACATCGAAAATTTTGAAAGACATAGCGCATATGCAAAGATGAAATGTAGTTTTGCTATTCATTTTATAGCTTTATTTGCTTGCCATGAAATTGAAAGTTTCATCAATGTTTTTGCAACAATAAAAAATTGAAGAAAAAAAGTTGTGTCGCATTTGTCATAAAAAATAGCAGATAAAGCGCACGGCAGCCTTTTAGCAGAGTTCATGAATTTATGATGGCAGAAGACGAATTTTAGTTTGCTGAATAAGTTGTCTTAATCTAGTAGTTGTGTGTACAATGCACAGAAATATCGGTTTTTAAACACATGTACTGTATATACTGCACAAGACGTTGCTATGTTTCTGCATTCTTTTTATCACGGCCCAATTCAACTGCTTGTACATTGTAGGCTATATGGTATATTTGCTCATGCCCAAAAGCATATTCCATTAATTCCTTCCAGGAACATTGTTTGAATAGAAGAATGCTTGAAATACAATCAAATATGAAATAAATGAAAGAAGTTGGGAAAGCATTGCGATAAAAACGGTAAATAAACGCCCCGTGATATATATTACTGATATAATGTTAGTGACATCGTAAATTCAACATAGGAAGTACTCTAGTTATGATTAAAGAAATTCTAAATGAAATGTGTAGAAAATTGCACCGGGACCAATTACGATAACAATAATACTATTGGCTCCCATCGTTAAACGACTGCTCCCTATTGGTTGTCGATGTGTTTTCGTAAATTGCAAATCCACAGTCAGACAGAGTGAAAAGAAAAAATTCAAAATATTTCGATATCGATTTTGTTGGTCATGTAAAAATTGTGCTCCAACTTCAATTTTCATGAAAAAAATATGTAATTTTGAGCAATCTACAAGTATAAGTGAACAAACATTTCTTTTCCCAAATACGCCTCGTATATCATTCGTCGTTTTTTTTCTAAAAAAAAATAAGAAACGTATTGTTTACTTCAACCGCTTTATTCTGTTCTCCGACATTTGAATGAAGCATTTTAAATTGTCAGTTTTGCGATATACAATCATATGGGTATCAGTATATAAGAAACCTATACCCTTTTATCGCCAGAGGCCATCACATCAACTTCTGGAGTCGAAAGAGCGGCATTTACTTTTTTGCAGACTCGCTGCTTTCAACTTTATAACAATGTTCAGAAGTTAGAGAATCTAGCTGGAAAACTAGTCAATAATTCTGTTTTCTCGTTAAATTTCTCGCACTGGCCTCGATCCACGAAGGACGATCATATTCGGTTATCTGGATGTGCCATTATCCTAAGATAATAAAACATCCGTGGAAAGATGCGTTGAAAATAGGCTTTGGAAAGGGGGATGGCGCGTTTCGCAGTTGCCTTTATCATATTTGCATAATACCCAAAACAGGAAGAAGCTGCGCGTAAATCAACAAGAAAGTCGCAACTGCTGCGTGCGATCGAACTCGTATACCGGAAATTAAGCGGAGTTTTATCGAAGAGACATCCTGCATAAACGGCCCTATTAGCGGCTTTTGTGGGGGAAATTGAACCGCAACTGAAAAACAAAGGGACGAAATCATTGCTAAAATTACTACGCAATACGTGGGCACTGAAAAATATGTTCCGTGCGGAACAAAGATGGCGCCTATGTTCGACGTCAGTCGCAGATGTCAACATGCTGAATGAAAATTTTGTCTCATAAAATGCGTTTTATTAGACGACATCCTGCGCTATGAAAATAACATCCCGTGTTATGAAGACTTCCTCAAAATATTTACATGCTTGATATGATCCATATACCCTTGTACATGGAACCGCCCCCTGTAAGATGGCTGCCTATGAGCTGTGGGTGCATGTATGTATGTAATGATTGCCGATTTAAGGGGGCAGCATACTCCCTTTGTAAGTATCCGATTTGGAATAATAAAGGTCAAGAGCAGCATTTTGGAGGGAAACACTGCATGTGTCTTTTAATTTTTAACAAGAGTGATTCAGAAAATGAAAATCTGTGTAATAATCTAAAATATTATACTGTATAGTTATGTATGAAAAAAAACCATTTTGATTATTTTTAATTACTTCTTACTTCATCATGAATGTACGCTCGTATTCACTGGTTTAAAATTAATCAAACAGATACTCTTTTTTTACTTAGCGTCTATTAATTATGAAAGGCCGGAAATTTGAAAGTTTTGCCTCCTCTTATTGTAGATAATGGAGAAGCAACTGTCTTCTGCATGTTGCATACTTGGCCATGCAATTTTTGAACAGCATAATGTATCGCGCATATTTAATGATTTTCGAGTGATTGAATCTGGATATGACAGTTCCATCATGACATTTCAAGTGCACTGATCAGCGTTGTAATTGGAGCGCACGCTCGATTCAATTTCGTTTATAATGCTAAAAATAAGTATCTTAAGAATATTTTAAGGACCACCTCTAAAATCTCAATTTAAAGCTTTCTCTCCCTTCCCCTCCATTATCTCTTCGAATCATCTAATGTTATTCCTATACTTGGTTGGACTAGTTCATAAAATAGGAAACTTATAGTGTTCAGAATGAATAGGCTGGAACAACGGCAGTTCTGGGCATCAAGAGCATGACCAAAGAGTGAATTATTTCCAACACGTGACATCATATACATGTAAATGTACGTTAAACTACTTAACAGCAAAATTGTTCGATATTTGTACTGATTTAATATAATTAGGGGCTTGATTCGTGGTCATGAAACTTTAATTTACTAAATGTTTGTAGCGCTCCATGCAGCCATAAAGTTTACAAAATTCATCGCTTCAATTCTCTCTTCTGTCTGTTTAACGATAACTAGCTGATTTATCGAAGTCCCTGTCATGCTCGCAATCCGGAAATATGGGAATATTTAATACGAGAGCAAGCAGTGAGCCTCGTGTGTGTAAACATTGGATATTTGACACAGATTTCTGATTCAATTATTATATACATAATCAATGTTCCTAGCGGCTCATTTCATGATTAAACTCTCGTTTTTCACGTGCGAACGAAACGAACGCCAGGGGGCGGATGGCCGTTTCTGCACCAACAGTTCCTTCCATCTCTTCATTAAATTGTCCGGAAAATGCACCGCATGGATCTGCAAGGAATTGCACGTACATCGAAGCAAAACAAACCCCGGGATTAACTGAGATTGCGAAACAAACCCTCGGGCATTAATTATGTACCCGGCCAACAGATGTGAAATCTGTGCTTAATCTAGTAAATGAGGGCTATCAAATGTATAGGTGAAATCTTGCGCATCACTTAAGGTGATACCGCGTGAAATTTACTTTCATTTTAGATCTGTTTACTTAAATGTTAATGTCCACTAAAAAGCATACCGGGTGAGACAGAACAATCGTTTCCTAAATCATATGATGTAGTTGCATGTGTTAAACGAGTAAATATCTAAGATAACTTACCACGACTATCTTGATATATCTTCTGATCCTACACTATTTATATTAAGATAATTTATTAATTAAGTATATAGGTCAACACGATATCTGCAAAATAACACTTTACACTATAAAAGGAGTGATGCGTAAATTGGCTTTTCTGGACATCACTCATGGAAGGTCCTAAAGTTATTTATTTCGCCATTCATGTAAGATGTTAGCATGAGATACTTAATATCCTCCACGTGCTACAGTTCAAGACCACAGTTGTACAATAATAAATGACCGTTTGAATTTATAATAAACCGCTTTCTGGCATGGAGATAATTAATTCTTGTTTACTGAATAGCAATTATGCTTACTAACGTCAAACGGGATCGATATTGCAATAAGACTGTTCTTTTTTTAACAGTCTCTTCACTAAGAAACTGAGGTTATCCAATATGGCTTCACAGATGTTCTTGCATAACTGCACGCCTCGAGCGGCGTTAAAAGTTATCAAACTATTTTCTGATATTCCTTCCCGATTTGCGCATGATATTTGTTGCCAATGGCATAATAAAATTAGTTTTGTATAGAACAAATAAAATCATCCCTGGTGGCAAGGTGGAGCTGAAATATTCTAATTAGTGGAAGGCCTATATCGCTACTGCGCATGAAATTAATGACAATCATCTGCAGGTTGCAAATGGATTAACTATAGTGAACCCTATAGTGGTAGATTAGTTTAAGGATGTGCAGATTGTCTGCAGGACCACAACTTGAATAAGTCTGCATGGGCTTAATGAAGCAGGCCACTCGAGTACTGGGATAGCAACCAGATTCAGGCGTTATCAAAATATGTTATTTATTATTTTATAGTGTTTGATCTATTAGAAAAACATTGTTTAAACGAGTATGATTTATACTTTAAAATATTCATTGACGATGCAAATCGAAAATATTGAATCGCCATATGTATTTCCATAGATGTACTTTTGGCTGGATCCTGTGCAAAAATCTAAACAAAGAATACAAATTATCCCGATCAACTGTGGTCAACTTTCAGAGATAACCTCTCTAAGTGGCCTAACTAACATTTTCAAAACAACCAGGAGTGTCAATAAAAATTTGACATTCCTTTGAAGAACACTTTTTTTCGGAGTAAGCACTTCCTTTCATCTTCTTTTTTTTTAAAACACTGGGGAGGCGCCCCATCAAGGTTGCCACTGGCAGTTTTTTGTGTGTGTCTAAATGACCACTTGTAATCCCGCAAGTCGCGAACTTTCATCCATTCGGAGACACGTAAGGCACGTGGGGATACAGTAATCCCGCTCTGACGATGACGGACTGCCCACTGGCCAGTCACCGATCCTCGTTTATCCAATAAACACGAAACCGCCGTCTGTTTCGGCGTTGACGGCTTTTCGTCCTCGTTTCCAGCTTGACGCGGCCGTCATCTTTCGTCGAGCGGTTTGGCAATCTGTTTTCCCAGTCTTTTGGGAGCCCGGGCAGCGATCATTTTCAATCCAACCTCGATTACTCGTCGATGGCAGTTTTTTCGCGGTGCTGACCCATTGTTGACTCACTTCCTCGCCTAGCCTTACCTTCCCACACCCTTAAATGCCAGCAATCTATTATATGAAAAGGAAATTAACGGCGTTAATGGAGATCAGAATTGCGCGTTGACCATCCAGTTGGCCGATGACCACGTTGGGTTTATGGTCGCCTGCCCCCTCCCTCCGATGGTCCATTACGACCCCCGGGTTGAAAGCACCCACTGGCCGAATTACCCGCACGACATTGAACACCATTAACGCGCTGCGCACAAACGCAATCGATGGTCAGTCGTAAGCATTCGCTAATGGACACTCGATGGTTTTAGCATGTAGAGAGACAGCGCGTGGGGCCCGGGGAGCCATTAAATGCCCTCACACTCAACCATCGCATTTCATGTAATTAGAAATGCTTTTTCCTCCAATTGGGTTATGAAAGGGGCAAGTGTGGGATGCGGCCGGAAATTATCGGGCGTAAAAATGGCTGGACATTCGGCGAATTTGTCAGGGCAAAAAAAAAAAAAAATTCAATATCGCCAGCTTGTTCCGTTTTCTGCAGCAGCGATGGCGTCTAGCATAGTCATTGCTATATTCAACTCAAACTTAGTACATTATATACAGTTTACTATGATCCCCTTCACCTGAAGTTGGCCAGTTATCTTTGGCGGACCAAAGGCAAGGATTCGTGGCGGATCCCCTAACTATACAGTTAAGGTTATGATGCTCTATTGGAATTAGTATAAAATAATCCAGTTTAATTAAATAAATGTATTTATTAAAAACACTAATATGGGCCTGACACGCTGCCCCCTTCCCTCATCCTGGGCCCCAGGCCAGAGCCCTGATAGCCCCTTTCCCCCTGTTACGGTCATGCTGTATAACTTAAAGCTACATGTACGTTTGCTAATTGCTGCCATTTGTTTATATAAATTGTTTTACATTGTTTACTTAACTTTCCAGGAATAACTGACAACATATTAGCAACAGAAAGTTCCTCAATTTTTCCTTCAGTGTGGACGTAGCTTAATGTATAGCATGAAAATCCCATTTGGTAATATTGGTAGGGGTAAAAGTCAGTCCATATACCAAATATTATCAAACTCAACGACTTAATTAAATCTCGCGCTTTTTGTATTTCGTATTTCCAGCTTTATTTGTTGAAGGTTCATATATGGTTCACCGATATTTAAATGATTAAGCCGGCGCCAGACGATGCTACGAACACCTTCCAACGTTCCAACATAGCAACGTTTGGCTGGAATTCGTACCTACGAGGTTCGAATGTCAAGCGTCCAACATTCGTGTTGGAAGATGTTCCGCCTGTTGTCGGTATTTTAGACCCAAGCCAAAGGACGTCTCGAACATTGGAGCAAGCCATTCGTTTGTGTTGGACGCACGGCTACACGAATCGGGCACGGCTACAATGAAAATTACCATACATTTTTATTTGCCTCAAACGTTGGATCAAATGTTTGGACAAAAAAGATACCACACCGTGTAGCAGAACACTCGCTTCAAGTCAACTGTGGAATATCATTTGACAAACGTGGATTCAAACGCTTGAGTCAAGTTTGGACGCATCGTCTGGCGCCGGCTCAAGACGCGTTTTGCTTACTCTGTTGGTTAATTAATTCCTAATGAATTCGATCCGAATTACGTAAATTTATTTTGGTAAAAAATTGTTAAAATTACATTTTTTTTCCCTATCTCGACTGTGTTTTGTTATCGCAAAATATGGAATTTAAACATACCTAAAAAATCTACTATTTTCTTTAAGTCAAAAAGAGACGCCTTACTTACTCTGTTGGTCAATCCCTAATGATTTTCGAATTACTTCAATTTTTTTTTCTTATTGAAAATTGTCAAAATAACACGTTATTACCATTTTATGATTTTTTTGGCGTAATGTAGTATTTTGGGATAGCGCAAAAATCTGAAAAATCTCGCTCACGTTACCCATGCATCTCAAGTAGTTTTCGAGATACGACAACTTAATCTAGCAGATTCTAGGTTCGCCCTCTGGTGGTTGGCGCGTCACACGCGTGGATTTTGCACGATTTCATTAATATTTTGCAAATTATGCACAGTAATTTTAGGGTGGGTGACATCGGGCTCATGACCGTTAATGACCACTGGTCTGACCAAAATTTCCTTCTGTCATTTTGTCGCATCCTAATTAGCACTGCAGTTAAGGTGAATAATTGATGCGACTCGCTTAAAAATGTATGCGTTGAAATATGTTGTGGATTAACTCGATGGTAATTCCGCAACACCACCAAGTCGTTATCCGCATTTATTTTTATGAAAATCAAATATGTACACTTTTTGGAATAGCTGGATTGCAATTACACACCATGTTTTTTTCCGTCCCAGTTTAATTACGTTTCATTTATAATGCATACCGATGAAAATAGGTCTGATGACCCATAGGTCGAACTACTTACCAAATTGGTGCAAGTTTTATACAAACAACAAATTTTACTAACTATGCAAGTTTTTGGAATAAAATTAAAGATTTTTCCAAAAAGTTGAAAAATTCAAAAACAGCGTAAATAATTTTCATTGGAAATGCAATTTTTTGCAAATGTATAATTTTAATTAATAACAATTCAAATTCCTTAATAACTAAACAAGTTTGTGCAAAAAAAAGAAGTTTTTTCCCCCGAAAATTAAACCTGTTTTCAGAAAAAAATTACAATTTTGAATTTTACCAAATCACAATTTTGTTTCTCCAATAAACTAAAAACTTATTTCCCGAAAAGCGTATATATTTTAAAGAAAACTGAACATCTTATTTCGTATTCCAATGTGTCTTATTCTGATAATATTTAAAGTTTTGACAAACGATATCATTTTTTAAAATACACAATTTTTCAAATTTAAGATTATTGTAGATATTTCTATAATATTTCCGTTATTTTGATATGCTTAAGTTTTTCATATATTTTTCAGATAATTTTGCGTTTCGGTTATCCGATCTCCGGTTAATCCAAAGTTTACCATAATTATTCCAAGATGAGCGACGCATGTCTATTTCCCCGCGCCATCTATATGACAAATGTGAAGTATTTTGAACAGATGAAAACTTTCGTTTCTTCCTGTACTTTAGTCGCTTGCCAAGTATGGCTCTTGGGGACTAAAAAAACTATTCACTTTGATTAATTAACTGTGGTTTATTGACATAGCTCACGCAGTTGCGTGATAAGACTGCGATGACCTAGTGTCATTTTGCACTCTATATATGCGAATATGAGGGGAAGGAATTCCTTCACTTACAAGTTCATATTGCAATGACAATTTGTTGCAATGGTCATCCAGAGTCTGGCAGTTTAAAAATAACTGCAGTGCTTCTATTGTATCATATATATGCAACACATAGGCCTACTGTATACTGAATGCTCGCAATGTTGAAATTTATAACAATTACTTTCGTTTAAAGAGGGTATACTTTTTGCATTTTTTGGAAGACAATTCTAGACATAAAATGAAGTATTTTCAATAAAAAATCTTTTTTCTACTTTTAACAAAAGTACATAACTAGGCCTTGGGAATTTAACTTTAATAAGTTTCCTATGCATAAATAAATAAATAAATCCATAGATAGGACTGTAGACATTCGTTAAACACATGCAAAAACGTTTCTTTAAAATATTTAATATTATTCCTACATTTATCTTTGAAAAATTACCAAAGACAACGGATTCCTTCAAATGTTACAGCACGTTTTCTTCAAAAAGTACGAATTATTAGAGCTGTTTTATTGTTGCTGTATTTTATGTTTACTGATATGAACTATAGTTGTTTCGTATTTTGTAAATTAAAAAACAACATCATCGCGTGATGTAACTGTCTACGTTGTTATAATCATGTTGTTCTTTTGAATAATTCATTATTGCAACGGCATTATAATTCCAACTAATCAGAATTTTGCTTTTTGCTATGCCAGTTTTTGATTCACTGCCAACGTGAATCCATTGGGAGAGGGAAAGCGGGAACAGGGGTGATGAAAATGGGTGTAATAAATTTCAGGAAACTAATATATTTTCAGAAAAGTTGTAAGTTGTCGAACTTTCCATATAGTAAATTTCTCTCTAAGGTGATCCAACGTGCTATAAATGCCAAAAATCTGTATGCCTTTAGCCAACTAATATCATAAATCTGAAGGTTTGTTAAAAGAATACAGTGGATTGAATCCTTAAGAAGACCTACCAGATGTCCTTTCTGTCTGATTTTAAATTTCTAAGAAAATGTGAAAATTTCATTTTAACTTATAAAAGCACCACCTGGTGTTGAATAAACGGCGACAGAAAAAAATGAAATGTTTAATTCGTTTAAAACGAAAATGTTTAAAATTTAAAATTTCTAGCTACTTGCATTTACTTTCTTAACTTTTACACAATTCAGTTGTTAAATTTGTGGCTTATACATTTTTATTATTAGACCTACCGCTATATCTTGGTAAAAATGTCCTTTGAGAGTGGATCACTGCTAGAATCTCTTAGAGATTACCATATAGAGGAGCAAATGTCGTTTACTGAAAAGTTTCACGTATCTGTTGAAGGGTGTGTTTACTTGAATGGATGGTTGATACTACCCCAACATCTTTATATTTGTCGTTGAAATCAACCGTGCATTTTAGGAGGACAAGTCAAAAAAAGAAAATGGTCGTAAATCTCGAAACATGTAAATGATTTAGGCTTAAGAGGATGCTAAACCCAATACCTTTAAGGCTATAAATATAAAATGTAACTCCTGACAAAAATGCATTCGGTAATATATACTTAGTCTAATTTTTTTTTTATTTTATCGTAGAATATACTCCTCAGAATCTAAAAATAGTTACGTTTCTCTCTTATTTTTTTTTTTCAAAATAAATCTAATAAACTTAAAAATAATTCAATAGATCGCAAAATAAATGGAGCATTGCGTTCTACATGTAGGCCTATTTAAGGGAACGACTTTATTTTTAAAAAAAATGAACAAATGAATTTTAACATTTTATATATATATTCACATCCTTAATTACGCCTAGTACAGAGTAACGAAACATTGCTGTTCAACAAGTGTTTCCGCAACAGGTTTTTTAAAATGGTCCATAAAAAATTTTCAGGAAACAAATCTGGCGAAATATTTTTGTTTCAAAACACTGTTTCATGGGATGTTCCCGCGACCCATCTATAGTGTCTGCGCAAATCAAAGGAAATAAATGTTTGGGAAACATCCTGGTCGCGGCGCTTTTACCAAGGGAGTTAAAGGAGCGATGTCGTAATAACTTTTTCGTTCAACATGATGTTCTCCATTTAAATTGTTTCGTTGATGTGGCCAAAATGTTTATAATGATGAAAATGGGTGTAATATACTGTATTTGAGGAAACTAATATATTTTCAGAAGAGTTATAAGTTGTCGAACTTTCCATATAGTAAATTTCTCTTATGGTGACCCCCATCGTGCTATAAATGCTATACGAATTGTCTTACAAACGGGAAAAATGCATGCAAATCTTGAATTAAGTTACAATTCTTCCTTTACGAACTTGATTTATTATTTATGGAATTACGACGGAAAGAATTTCTGGCTCTGAAAAATTAAATATTTGCAAAACAAAGATTTTTCTACAGTAAATATCAAGGATTCTACGCGCCGATTTGAGAAACTTCATTTTTTTTTACATGGTGTAATAATCTCTAGAAGACGCTTTTTAAAAAATCCCAGTGAATTTTTCATTTACAATGAACGCGTGGTAAAGTTACGACTGTAAAATTCCCATTTCCTAGTTATCTATCTTCGTTACCTGTTTATTCCCATGGACGAGGATTCTCTTCAAAATGAAAAGCGTTTTATTGCAAAATTGTCATCATTGCTGGTCATGGGAGGGTTCTAGATCATGTTAAATTTCCCAAATACAACGAGCGCATGTCGTGTCAGAAGTGGGTTTTTCGCCAAGAGCAGTATCATTGTTAGGCCTATGGACATAAGTATCGATTTTTTGGGTTGCCGAAATTCCCGTCGAGCGTTTTGACAAATCCAGCAACTTTAAACAGTGAGGAGAAAGTGGTGCAGTGCAGCTCGTCGATACAGAGCTGTCGACACAAACGCAGTTTTGCCACAGTTACGCAATGATGGCCCATCGTCCATCGTCATCGTTCAACGTTGACCATCATTGAAGGCTTTTCGTGAGGATTTAGCTGAAATTGTGGACCATGAGTGCGACGATGTGGGCTAAAGTCCAGTTATAGTCGGTGGTCATCGTCTGATCTCCATTCGTTTTCTGCATTTTTCTCGACCGGAACATGGGCATGAAAACCCTGATGAAAACCATGCCGATGGACATGTGGCTGGAGGGCAGCCGGATGAGCATCCGAGAGGAAAGGTAACCCCACACACGCTTCATTCATTCTCCAAAAATGCTGCTTTTTATCACGCCTTTTAGCTTGATTTGGGTATTTGGGCGCTGACGTCATTCGCCAGTTTAGGTCATTGTTTGCGCTATGTTGTAAGAAGGCGCCTTGGTTAAGTAATAATCCTAACTCTATACCGTGCAAGAAGTAGAAGTAATTTACTACCCGCAACTGAAAATACCTAAAGATCCATTTTTAAATGCACTTTCTATAAGTAAAATATATTTAAAATAATAATGACCATCATATATTTTAAGACCCGGCCATATTCATATATCGCCTTCCCGCTTAAGAAGTGACACAACTCAGGATGCTTCTGTTTAGATAAATCAGGTCTCAATGCATGGTTTTATAAAGTGTCATAATGTCATTTAGCCGAAACTAAATATGCCGTTTGAACTGATTATTAACGGAAATTGAAACATTTTGAGTTTTGTCACTTCTAAACATGCTACGCAAAACACTTTTTATTAGAAAAAAAATGCATCTTAAAGAGTATGTTTAGGTTTTGGTAAAAAGGTTTTTTTTTTCTTTGATATTCTATACAACCCAACCTTAATCATTGCATGATTTGAGTGTTGGGGTGCTAACGTCATCCACCAATTTCGGTCATTGTTTGCATATCAGGCGTCTTGGATAAGTAATCCAAACTTGATTTCCTAGAACGATTTCCTAGTAATGCTGTTTTTTCATCAAATATCAGGTTACTATCATTTACCGTATACTTGTTTCGCAAAATCAGATTTAATGACAGTTTGATGAAGATAGGCAGCGTTGGTATTCTGCACTGTTGTTTTTCTCATGTTGCTTATTTAAGGGGTGCTGACGTCATATCTCCACTTTCGGTCATTGTTTGCGTTGCAGGGCGAAAGGGCGTCTTGGATAAGTAATTATCCTATCTTGACAGTACATACACCAGTATACCGGCACTTTCTAGAAAGGCGTTTTTTTTCTCAGATATCCGGTATCCTGCATTTATACTGTAGTTGTTCCGCTAAATTACCTTTTACGACAGTTTGAAAAGGAAGACGACAGTATCTATATGGTGTACTTTACTCTTGTTTTTGCTATTTTCCAATTTTGCTTGATTTGTGTGCTGTCGTCGTCCGCGTATTTCGGTTTTTCGAGAAGGCGTCTGGGATGTGAAGTGCATATTATGCAGTGCTAACACAGTAAGTTGATCTACAAACATCCGTAGTGTTGTAAATTAAAATTCAAACTTTCATTTTAAAAACAAAAACATATCAGATGTACTTAGACCAGATCTAAGTCTGGCCCCCTGTCTCTTGGCCTCGAGGACTCAGCCACGAGACGTCACATTTGACAGACGTGAAATATGAAACATGAACCATGTTTTGCACATGTTCAGTATCTTGAACTTGACCAGTATGGTTCTAAGCACGAGAGACGTACACCACCATCTGCAAGGAGTAATCCAAGCTAGAAAACCTTTTTTATTTCATGTTGTTTTCGTTAAAATCATTCTGATGGAATTTCTGCAATGCTGCATACCATTGGGAACGACGGTGGAGAAGAAATCGACGGAATGCAAACAATTTCCAAGATTATTCGATTGCAAAAATTTTCAATCGTTGTAAAAAACTGGCAATTGCCCCCCGACATGTTCATTTCTCATTTAACACTTGACATGAACGTTTTTTACACATTAAAAGGGTTTCCTATTCTCAAAGAGAATTGACCACTGTACAGTATTGTAGTGGTCAGTTCTCTTTTGGAAATACAGTTTATAATTTTCAATGACTAAAAATTAAGTGATAATTATGGATTTTTAAATTCGACGTGTATTGAAATTAACTTGATTATTATATTTTTAGAGGGTGTGGTTTGGTATAAAACTAAATACTTTTGACACCATTTTTAAACATATGTAATGAAGTGAAATGATTTGAAATTACCGTCGGTGTTTATAAAACGTTACTCGTTGCACGTTTTAATCACTCAGAGGTTCCCAAACTTTTTTGGCCTACCGCCCCTTTTCGAAAAAAAAATTTACTCACCGTCCCCCTTTCAAAAAAAAACACACCGATTTCCCCCAGAAATTTCATTTTCAACTTCCCTGACTTTTCCAGGTTTTAAAAAAAAATTCTCAGGCCAATTACAATGTAAGAAATTGATTTATTTTGATAAATCGGCACAGGAAAATATTTTGCAAAATGTAATACTAAGGACAATTTTGTATTCAGAAAATGTTGAAAATTTGTACTCTCAAAACGTGGGAAATTTGTAAATTTGTCCTCGGAAAACGTGGAAAATTTTGCAAATTTGTCTTCGGAAAACGTGGAAGATTTTGCAAATTTGTCCTCGGAAAACTGCAAATTAGTCCTCGGAAAACACGGAAAATTTTGAAAATTTTT
>JAQGAO010002178.1:0-20657 GCA_034697705.1 Ommatoiulus sabulosus | reverse complement strand
GGACCCGCAATACCCGCCTACCTTTATTAATCGCCGGGGGGGGGGGGGTTCCCCGGAATTTGCAAATAAGCGCCCCGCGGCGCTTAATTCCGTATTTACGGTAACCAACTTTACTAGAAATGAAAGTCACATTGGTTGCTACGCTTTTCGAACTATTTGCTTACAATATATATGTATGTATATAAGCAACATCAGATGACATGGGCAAGATCGGTGGTAATTTTTTGATTTGATATTATAGACGCAAGCACACATCTGATAAGTAAGAACCGATAAAGATGTTAACAAACTTTATGTACAAATTTGTATTAAAATATTATTACTGAAGATATGACCAAAATAGAAGAAAAACTAGACTATGAAGATAACGTTTTATCTGGTTTTGATGATGATGGTGTAGACGATGGCGAAGAGGAGAGCAAAGGAGATGATAAAGATGGTGATGAAATTAATGAAGATATATAGTGATGAAGACGATAAAGATAGTGATGCAGATGATGAAGATAGAGATGAAGATGGTGATTATGACAATAATCAAAATGATGAGAAAGATGCCGACGGAAAGAATAAATAGGATGGAGAGATATATATATTGACAATCATAATGGACGAGAGATTATCAAACATGCAATTTAATGTTTCACATACTGTAATTAAACTAAATACATGAATAGCCTACTCCATAGACACAGCTAGAATAACAAGCAAAAATAGGCAAAAACTGATTTTGCTCTATCACTATACTTTGCAACATGAACTTGTAAATTAATTATCCACGTGTAAAACAGGATCGAACAATTCTCATATGTTGGTGTATATTGCAACGAAAACATATTATCTATCCAGGAACCAAGATGAGATGATGTACAGTATCATCTAGATTAACTGTATATGAAAGTAAATTTATTTATGGTGTCTTCCATATTCTTATTTAACATATTGTATCCTTTTGAAAATAGATCATCAATTTAACGACTATATAAATGACATTGTTGTGGATTTTATTTCGATAAATTTCCAGTTACAATGCAATATTATCTGTTTTTTCCTGCAAACATTTCCTATGGCAGATTAAAAGTCATCTCAAATTAAAGACGAGGGTAAAAGCAATAACCAAAATTATAAAATTTCTGACGTGAGTGTCATTAACAAAAGAGCATATACAGTTATGTATTTTTGTTTTTTTACCTTTTCCAGAATACTTATGTACATGTACATACATGTATACGTCCCTTTGAAGAAACAAAATGACACCAACGGGCATTGCGCCCTTGGTTGTTGATGATGGTTTTTGTTAAAACGCAATATATCGATTATTCGTCAGAACACATTCTTTGAAAAAAAAAAACTGAAACAGTTTAAAATAGAAAACAATTTGTGTGACTTTGCGAGAGCTAACTCATAATAGGCTTTTTACTGTATCCAAAATTTCATTTAGCGAGACATGCTCGTTTATAGCCAACACCATTCATAGCTAGACGCTATATTATCAGCTGATAATCGGAATTCCGCGCAAACAACTTATGCATATGAAGTTCTGCAATTTAAGCTGCAATTCGCAGCATGCATTGGTCACAGTTGAGATGTCATATGCGATGTTATGCTAATTCATTTCCTGGCTATTCGCGCCACATTTTACTGCTACTATCTAAGATGTAGCTGTGTCATATTCTTCCACAATGTCCACATTAAACGTGGACCACATACACCACTTGTTTATTTTTTTTAAAATGGAACTTTAAAAAAAAAAAAAAAAAATAGACCAGATCTTGCAAAGTTGCAATAGATCGAGGCATTACATTACAAAGTGTAAAATACACATTTTATATACAATCTCCCACACTACAAGTATCTCACTTCATCATGGTCAAGTTTACCTACATGTATGCCCAAATTAATATTCAGAATTAAAATTCCTTCCTTTCCTTGCATTTACCGAAAAAATACATTCAATACTTACATTATATGTATTGACAAATTGTAACCGGTTAATAAATGCACAAAAACTTCGATCTCATCAAAATCATATATTCAATCACGTATATTCAGAGGTGTTATGCTTTATTTAATTTTATTGCAATAGATAAGGGCGTACATGCATTTCACAATGCTTCTTATACATGTAAATCTTGTTAATATGCAAAATCTTCGGTGTTGAGAACCCAGATCTATATATACACATGGAAAAATACAACGAATTCAAAATGTGAATATCTAATATACTAATAAATAAATGTATGTAAAGTCCAGTGGACGTTGATACACATTTTGTTGACACAAATTGTTAAACGCTAAATTGGCAAACCTTTTTCTGAAACCGTACTGCAGTTATAAATATCTGGTTAATTTAACGTCTCATCATTGCATTAATGGCCTGGAAGTTACAAAATTGAAAATTAAATTAAATTAAGAGCGTAAAACCAAGCATCGCGATATGCCTTGATGCTTTATGAGTTCATTACTTTATCTGAAAAAAAACTATATTTGCAACTCACTTCATTCAAATTAGAAAAAATGTTTGAATGATATTGGGCTGCTGCGGCTGCATCACGCACATATCGGGCAGCAAGCTTGCTAATCTCTCTTCTTTTGCGCTCTGTAGCATCTTCATCGGCATCATCATCACCGTCTTTTTCTTCCTCTTGATCGTCATCTTCTTCTTCCGTATCTGCCTCACCTTCACCACTTACGACATCATCATCTTCGCCATAAAGTTCTTCAGAAGCATTTTCTTCACTTAAGGAGTCCTCGTCCTCGTCCGTAATTGCGTCTTCAAAACCTTTCTCCATCATTTTAACAGCACCTATGCGTAAAGCCATAAACATTTTAAAGTCGGGTTTTTGGCCACATATCCACACTCTCAGTTCAAAGCTTACTTTATTTCGTACTAAAACCTTAATTTGTACCGATTACTACGATCTAGTTGCACAAAGACTTTTCCCTTTAATATTGTTTTTTTAACTAATTTTTAATACGTCTAAATTTTTTACTGAAACCAAGTGTAAAAATATGCATATAATTGAAAATAAACCACTTGCCTCCAAACACTGTGTCATTCTCAGCTGGTGCAGCTAAACAAACGCTGAAAGCGAAAAATCCAAAAACCAAAAAAGCCAAAGTGAATTTCATTTTCAAATCAAGTGTTGCTCCTCGATATGTGTCTATGCAATGTCGAGTTGACTTGTGTGATACTACTGTAGGTCTCGTTGGTCTTATATATTCGACATGTCAATGCAACATGGGAAAGAATTGCTTACGTAATACCAATTCATTTTATTCAGTAGCATAGAATATGGGCATTGCAATTTTATTCCCCAAATATGCTTTTTGGGATTCAGATTTATTAAATTATTAAGGACAGACAATGCAAAGAAAAACGCAATAACACTAATTCTTCATAATATTAGCCTACTACAGCGTAAATAATTGAGGCTTTTTCCTTTTATGCATTGACTGACTGATATCTACTTGCACAGATCAATTCTGTATTAAGCTTCCTGTCACGTATGCAGCATTTTTAATAATGTTAAGTGCATTAATAATGCATTATTAAACTAGTTCTTAATTTAATAGAGCGGCGAAATCCCATCAGTAAGTGTTTTGCGTGATCTAGATCTGAACCATTTTATTAACAGAAGTTCAAGATCGCACTATAGAAGGCCTATACTCTTGATTATTTATAATATAACACGAAATACAAAAAGTCGCCGTTCATTGTAATATTCGTAATATTCCATGTTTCCGATGAAACTTTTCTTCATGCACAGTAAAATTGGTATTAAAGTCCCAAATTTTGTATTCAGCTAATAAATGGTAACACACCGTACATCATTTGGTATGTATACAACACTCACATACATTGATGGTTTCCGGCCCATTTGCTTGCACGCCACATTCAAATATTTCAAATTTAGTGAACTAAACTCACAAAAACTTTATAAAAATAAAAAAATTGATGTGAAAAGTGTAGGATTAAACACTATTCAAAAATAAATATTACTAACGTCTTAAAGAACTATTATGGTCAATTGGTCATCTTCAAGTTGTAGGTAAAGTTTAATTAAGTGGCTCAATTAAACTATTACATTTTAAGACCTTTAAAGAAGCAATCAAACTAATAAAATGTGGTAATTTAAAAACGAAGTGTTTGTATCATTAAAAATTCATGCAATAATTTTTTCCATGTATTTTTTAAATAATAATGCAATACTAACATCCCTTTTGTTAAAACGAAGTTGCTGAAGACTTCGCGAAATCATTTTCATTGACAAATAGGCATTAATTGTAAATACATGAAAATATTTCAAATATTTACTATAGACTGCGACCATTTTCGCAATATTTAAAATAAAATACCATAGATTTTCTGGTCGATCTAGCCAACAAGTTCCACTACTTCCATCCAGGACCATAACAGCAAATCAGTAATGCATATTCATGCTAATCAGTTTAGTTTTTGTATTGAAAACGGATGGAATACACTGTACAGTAACTTTTAAATATTTTACATGACAAAATTGCATTCTTGATATTATTGTGAAATTATACAAAATTCCTAACAAAATGGAGGGCGTGTAGTATTAATCTATTCTATTCTCTTTAAAATGTAACATTATTCAGTTATTTGTAAATAAAAAATGTATTTCACTATAGTTATCTATAGGAAATGAAACATTGTCAAAAGAGGTAAATTTTCAGTGTCAATCCCGCCCATAAAAAATAATTTATAAAAGAAAAATTGGCCCATGACTGCTACGTTGTCTCCTATGAGCACTTATACATTCATTATTTGAATTTTTGTGACATTTAATTCTTCTTATTTTGTAAAAATAAAACTAATAACTTTGAAAAAGGTTGCATTGGCATTTGGACAACTTTTTTAAATATTTTGCACAAAAAAAATGACAAATTTCACGAAAATTATAACAAGCTGGTGCCCTATAGGGAGAACGTATGTTTTTTTTTATAATCAATTCATGCTAATTTCCCTGACCCAGCATAGTTAATTACTCCTTCAAGGATCGAATGAACTAAGCATAGATCGTCCCTCTCATGTGGAATGGGGGCTATGAGTGTAATACCTCTAATTGCCTCTTTGGCTTGAAGCAATTCCTGAGAGGCATCAGCCATCATCAGCACACATTATATTTTTCTTACAACAGAAATCAGAAAGGTCCCACGTACTGCGCCACACCCCATTAGGGAAATAGACAAAGCCCGTCTTGACGATCAAACTGGGAAGATTAATTGTTGGAAATTAACATCCCTGCTTGCGATCTGATACATCGAATTTCCTTTACCATATGCTGCAGCTAGGCGTTCAGACAAACTCATGGGTTCATCCTCTCAGCCATGTTTCTGGTGCCAGCATGCACCACTACCACGTACGGGATTAGGAGATTTAGGACTGATATTTTAAAGTATGAATTCAACCCGGGTAGTTAAATGCTCAATCAACTCCGTGCGCTGGGATACCGGGGAAAGCACCACGTGGTTTGCAGACCTTCATTGTGTCTGGATCATGAACTCTAGGTCACACGGTCCTTGAACTCCCTGCATTCCCTCCCCAATTCAGCAATATCACTTGCTGTCTTCCCAGACTGAGTCAAAACTGCCTGATTTGGTTAACGGGTTGATGGCACTGTAACTTTTAACATTGGTTTCTCGCCAATTTTATAATTAATTACCAGACTCGAAAACTACTCGAAGATAAAAAAAAAATCTATAGATTCCATACACTCAAATTTTCTAATTCTGCCTATAATCAAGAATTCTGAGATACAGCTAATATTTTCCAAGACAATTATCAGATTACTAAACCAATTAGACAGCTACATTAGTTACATGGTAAATCGTCTGAAAATTCTGGTTACAAAATGAATTAATGTTGGATGACCAAAATTCACGAATCTACAACTGCATGGATTCGGAGCAGCATAAAAACGTGTCTTATTTTAATAAGTTGGCTTTTGGATCTGACCGACCCGCACATTCAGGCAATAGCACCACGCTTGGATCTTGTGCATGGTATTCTAGGTCAATTCTGGGCTATTCACGTAACATTTTACTGCTATAGCCATGTCATATTCATCCACATTTATACATGTGGAGCAGACAGACCACTATAGTTTCCTTTTATAAAGTGGAACTTTGTATTCCCATTTGTAAAAAGAAACAACTATATACTAGCTCTTGCAAAGTTGCACTATTGTACTTATTTTTTAACCAAAAAAGATCTACTCGTTTAAGGGGAATTAAATTGCAAAGAGTATTTTATATAGACAATCTCCCATAACTTCATTACATCATGCATGGCCGGCAAGTTTACTTATGCCTAAATTAATGTGCAAAATTTAAATCCCTTCCTTTCCTTGCATTTTCCAAGAAAAGACATTCAATATATGTATATATTAATAAATTGTAACCGGTAAATCAAATGCTAAAAAAACGTCGATCACGCGATAAAGGTTCAATTCAATCATGTATACTTAGACGTGCTATGCTTTATTCCATTTTATTGCAATAGGTAAGGGTGTACATGTATTTCACAATGATTCTTGTAAATGTCGTTAAGTATAGTTGTTACATACGCGAAATCTTCTGTGTTGAGAACAAAGATCTACACACGGAAAAATGCAGCGAATTAAAAATGTGAAATATCAATTCAATTCTTTACCCTGCAGTTAGTACATAGTACCATTTGGCAGGGGGATCATTATGCAGCAATTATATTATATTTCCCGTATTTGGGACCTTATCGAGGAGGATGGGATATGGGAAAGGAAGACGGTCATGGTCGATTTAATATAGGAACTATCCCAACATTCGCTTGGAGCGATTGTGGGAAACCATGAAAAACCACAATCAAGGATTTATAGCCAACACGGGAATCGAACTCGCGTCTACTGAATGCGAGGTGAGCATGCTAACACTCAGCCACCTAATACACTAATAAAATAAATGTAATTGAAGTCCAGTTGACGTAGATACACATTGTAAAATCAAATTTTAAACGTTAAACTGGCAAACCTTTTTCTGAAACCGGTCTGCATTAATAAACATCTGTTTGATTTATCGTCTCCTCACTGCATTAATGGCCTAAAAGTTACAAAATTGAAAATGAAATTGAAGAGCGGAAAACCTATACAGCGATACGTCTTGATGTTTTATGAGTCCAAATTACTTTAACTGAAAAAATATAGGCAACTTACTTGATTCAAATCAGAAAAAATGTTTGAATGGTATTGGACTGCATCACGCACATATCGGGCAGCAAGCTTGCTAATCTCTCTTCTTTTACGCTCTGTAGCATCTTGATCGGCGGAATCATCATCATCGCCTTCTTCTTCATCGTCATCTTCTTCATCTTCCTCACTTTCATCTTCTTCTTCCTCTTCATAGTCTTCATCTTCCTCAGTTTCACCACTTACGTCATCATCATTTTCGCCCTCAAGTTCTTCAGAAGTATTTTCTTTACTTTTTGAGGAGTCCTTGTTCGTCATTGCGTCTTCAAAATTTTTCTCCACCATTTCAACAGCACCTATGCGTAAAGCCGTAAACATTTTAAAGTCGGGTTTTCATCCGCACCATCAGTTCAAAGCTTACTTTATTTCGTACTAAAACCTTAATTTGTGCCGATTACTGCGATCGAGTTGCCCAAGAAATTTTTTCCGTTAATATTGTTGTTGTTTTTTTTAAATAATATTTAATATGTCAAATTTCTTTACTGAAACCAAGTGTAAAAATAATATAATAAACCACTTGCCTCCAAACACTCCGTCATTCTCAGCTGGTGCAGCTAAACAAACGCTGAAAGCGAAAAATCCAAAAACCAAAAAAGCCAAAGTGAATTTCATTTTCAAATCAAGTGTTGCTTCTCGATATGTGTCTATGCAATGTCGAGTTGATTTGTGTGATACTACCGTAGGTCTCGTTGGTCTTATATATATGCTACATGTCAATATAACATAGAAAAAAAACTACTTACACAATATCAATTCATTTTATTCAATAGTATAGAATATGGACCTATTAACTTCAACTATACATTACAATTTTATTCCCCAAATATGCTTTTTAATTGGGATTCAGATGTATAAAATTATTAAGAGCAGACAATGCAAAGAAAAAGCAATAACACTAATTTTTCATAACATTTTTCTACTGCATGTAAATAATTAAGGCATTTTGCTTTGACATTGACGGATTTCTGTATATTTATTCTGTATTAAGCTTCCTGTCACGTATGCTGCATTTTCAATAATGTTTAGTGCATTCATATCAATAGTACCTAATTTAATACAGCGCCGAAATCACATTCAGTGCATGCGTCGTGTTTTGTGTGATCCAAGTTCATTTAAAGAGCAGATTAGTAGGCCTACTCTTGATTCATTTTAATAACACGAAATACAAAAAGTGGCAGTTTATTGTAATTTAATCTATGTTACCGATGAAAATAATGTACATGAAGCACACTAGAATTGGTAAGTAAAAGCCATCCCAAATTTTTTGTTCAGCACTCAACTTCAGCTAGTAAATGATACCATACCGTACATCAGTGTTGGGCAAATATTATTCGCAACTAATAGTTTCAAACTACAACTATATACTAGAGAGGTAGTTGAAACTAGCAACTAAAACTATTTAGTTCTTATTCGCTAGTAAGAAACTAATTTTTATAATTGTTTTATTTGTAGTTGGAAGAGCAACTAAAACTACATTTAGTTGAGAAAAAAATTGTTGCGAGGAAAACTAACAACTTACGGTAGTTTATTCGTAGTTAAACTAATATTGGACAACTAATAATAACATTTCTTCAATGTCTCTTAAAAATCATTTCTTTGCTTTTTCTGGTTACTTGAAGCCTGTAACGGATGTATTTCGAGTATTCTGAAGGTCGACAAAATGTTTTGAGTATAAATTCCCAATTTTCCATCAAAACGAGTTTCTGTCTGTTCGTACTTTAAGTAACATTACAAATGGGTAAATTTCGTCAAACAAATATTAAGAAAATTTTGCAAATTTGGCCTCAGAAAATGTGGAAAATTTGTACTCGGAAAACCTAGAGAATTTTGAAAAGTTGTACATGGAAAACGTGGACAACTTTGCTAATTTGTACTCGGAAAACGTGGCAAATTTTCCAAATTTGCACTGGGAAAAAGCGGAAAATTTTGCAAATTTGCATATGGAAAACGTGGAAAAATTTGCAAATCTGTACTCCGAAAATGTGGAACATTTTTGAAAATTTCTGCTCGGAAAATGGTCCCTGAGCTAACCATGTAGAAGTATTAATTTTGGATCGCCATGACTGCATTGAATTTCCCTGACTTTTTCAAAATAAACCATTCTTCCTGACTTTTTCAGGTTTTCCAGGTCTGGGGGAACCCTGGCATATCATTTAAAAAGAAGGAGAAGGGACTGGATATTGAATATTCAGTAGTCATAAAATTGATGACAGTGTCAGTATTTTAGACTCATAAATATTTTGCCGCTTTTCAGAATACTCGATATACGTCCGTTGCAGACTTCTGATAACCAGAAAAAGCAAAAAAATGTAATTTTTAAATGACATTAAAAAAAATGTTAGTTATTAGTTGCTCAATATTAATTTAACTACGAATAAACTAATAGTTGTTAGTTTTTAACGCAACTATTTTTTTCTCAACTAAATAGTTTTAGCTGCTCTTCCAACCACAACTAAAAAAATTATAAAAATTAGTTGCTTACTAGCGAATAAGAACTAAATAGTTTTAGTTGTTAGTTGTTAGTTTTTAGTTGTAACTTTAGTTAACTAAAAAATTATTCAACTACTGCCAACTCTGACGTACATATCATTTGGTATGTATACAATACTCGCACAGTGCACAATCATAGTTTAATTAGGACATTGATTACATGAATCAGGAATGGTTTACTGCCTATTTGTTTGCACGCCACATTCAAATATTACAAATTTAGTCAACTCAACACGTTAGTATACTTAAAGAAATGTGAAAAGTGAATGATTTTTCACCATTCTAAAAGAAATAATACTACTGTCTTAAAAGATCCATAGTCAATTCTGAATAGATGTCATGTTCAAGTGAATAGATAAATTGTAATAATACAAACACGTCGTTTTTCCACATCCCTTTTGTTCAACGTTACCGAAGCCCTCAAAAGCATTTTCATTGACAAATAGGTTTTACCTAATATATTTACTAGACGGCGCCATTTTCGCGATATATAAAATAAAATATCCTAGATTTTCTGGTCTAAAATTCACGTTTTGCTACTGCTGTCCTTGACTATAACCACAAATTAGCAATGCATATTGATGCTAAGCAATTTAGTTTTGTATTGAAAACGGATGGAATATTTAATTTTAAATATTTTAGATGGCCAAATTGCGTCTTCGATATAATAGCGGAATGCCATGAAATTCCTAAACAAAATTGAGAGCGTGACGAAAAGATCTATTCTCTATAAAATTTCCTATTTTATTCTCTTTAAAATTTAACATTTTTCATTTTCTAGTTATTTCTCTTTCGTTATCTATAAGTTGTTTCCTATGGCACTTATACCTACATGTATTTGAATTGTTGTGACATTTTCTCGTTATTCTGTAAGCAAATAACTGAAAAATATTCTATTGGCGATGGAAAATAGCAATTGCCTTTGGACAACTTTTTTTTTAAATTAAAAAAAAATTAGAATTTTCCCGAAAATAAAAACAGGCTAGTTCCATAGGGGACAACTTAGGGATCATGGGAAAATTTTCTGTTTTAGAAATAATGATTATTAAGATTGGGATCGGCGCAAAATCCTCCTATTGGCCACATCATCATGACATTGATAAATGGCATAGGGGATACATAAAAGAGAAGTATAGAGCAGGAGTTTTGGAGGAGGTCAATTGTAGCATGGTATATTGGAAGCATCGCGATTTTCATTACTTGACAGGATTTACATGTGTTTTATGAGTAGACGAAATGCCTGTTGCACCACATTACGAATGATATTAACACGCTATGATTTTAAAAATCGGTGTTTAATATCTTACGAAATATATTACTGTATTTAAATGCAATAACTCAGTCATTACATAAACTAATCAATAATTGAATTTTATTTGCTCTTCATCTACGATGTATTAATTGTGCAATTATCACACAATTAGCCCATGACAATTTCATCAATGTGACAAGTTGGATGCAAATGGTATCATCAAAGCACTTGGAATGAAATACATCACCAATATTTAACGTTAAATAAAAGTAAAAAACGACAAGAAAACGATTTGGAAAAAATTGCTAAAATGAAATATGCAGTCAAGCTTGTGCAATAATCTGATAGATTTTATTTATATCACAGAGCTTCATAATTTGGTCAGTCCTTAATGCAGATAATAGAGTGTACCTGCATGTGATAAAAACAAAAATTAAATGTAATTATGTTATTACTGTATTTACAAGAAATCAAACGAAGCCATCTTATAAGTATAATTTCTGCAATTAATTTGATTTATCCAATAAAAAATAACGCTCGTGTTTAAATATGGCTTATAACGACCCTCAGATAATTATTTTAATAATTTGAATATGAATTAAATATGAATTGTATCAACGAAGTAACGCGCCATAAAATGTTGTAAAGTTCAATAATATACAGAATATACTGTACAAAAATCAACACCAACCATTAATATTTAATCATGATTAGATCCAGTTTTGTAAAACTATACTGGTAACTATACAGTTAATTTTTCACACAGTCGGAATAACTACCTGTATATTATCTTTTAACAGGAAAATAAACGAAATTTTATCGCGAACTAATGCTAAAGTTAGTTACGATCGTAAGATATTTAGGATTATTAATTTATAAATACATGTATAACAAACATAGATGTTCCAAAAAAATATTGTCGACTTACCTTGTGGAGCATCTTGAATAAGTTTTAACAGAACTCGTCTGTCGATGGAGCCTCTCTTGTCCCAGAAACCTCGTTTAAAATCATTGAAGTTACTTAAAGTACCGTCGTTTTTCAGATTGAATGGTACAGCTGAAGCGCTTCGAGAAAAACATCCAGGACACAACAAAGCTCTCAACCTCAAACTGTTTGGAGATGGTTCTTTATGTTGCAGACTATTTCCCCAAACAGAAGTCGATGCATCTAGTGCAAGCGTTTCAGAAGCTTGAGCTGCAGACGTTTCATCAGCATCTGTGCTGAAGCCAAAGCATTGGCAAGTATTTAGTGCTATAACTAGCATGAAGAAAAACGTGGTAGAAGTGGATGACATGATTCGCGCTGAAGTTCTAGAAATAAAAATTATAAATAACAATAACTATAGGATATTGGTTGCAAAAATATGGAACGCATAAAAATCATCATCCGCAAACCATACTAACCTTCAATCTATCAAAATATGTCGTGCACTGGGACCACAGAGTGAAGCTAGAGTCCTGAAAGAAACTGTCGGACTTTATATACTCTGAAAATATTGGGCGTGGAAATCAGTAATATACCCCAGGGTTTGCAATTGGCAGGAATCTTACATGAAGTGTCAGCCAATGCAGGTGTGAGACAACAACACTTGAAATCCTCTTCTAATAAAGCTTCCACTAATGGAAAAGGTTCGGAAAGATTTACTTCCATTAAAAATTTATCAGAATCATATTTAGGAGATGAAAGTGTAAGGATAAAAGGATTATACGTTGGAATCCATTGGAGCTTCATCGCAAAAGCCACAGAAAACGACAGACGCATAACCATTATTGGAAAACCATCTTCTCAGACTTCTTATTATATTTGTTTAAGTGTTGAAACTGGCACATTTAGTGAACATGCGGCCGTTTATCTACACATACAAGTCTACACAGGTTATCTCATACTAACTTCCGTTCAGAGATTCTTGAAAGAATAACTTTGCATACCCGGTACTTCAAATTCTATTGTGTAAGATTTATTCCAACATACAGTACATGTAAGTTGAAACATAAAACTACAGGCAAAAAGAACAATTTGTCCAGGTTTATTTTTAGATAACAACACTGAGATGGTAAGCTCTCATATCCACTTCCCTCAACCATGTTATTTCTCAGTGGCAAGCACATACGAGGGATTTATTTAATCTTCTAAATCCTCAAGCTAACAAAGAGGATCTATGTCCGAGCGTGTCATTTCATGAACGTGAAATTGCATTTTTATCCTCTGCCCATCTTGTTTAGTTCTGATTGGATTCAACGTATCTTCCCTAAAAGTTTACTTGACCAGGTGGATTTTAGTTTACGTCATCCCACATTGTATACATAACATTTTTCAACCTTATAAATTTTTGCGTGCAATCGATAAGATATATTGTTTCCCCGTAAGGTGCTTGCAAAGAATCACGAGTGTGCAACAATCATACCGGTAGCATTTACATTTTTTAAAAGCGGCGTTTTACCGTTATTCTTATAATGATAAATTGTGCCGAAGGAATCAAATGCAGACATACTGAGACATTAAATTAAGGTAGGTGATAAATGTCACTGCTGCTCACTTCCAATTTCTTTATTAAAACTGAATTTACAATATTATCACAAATCAACTCGTTCACATAATCGCCACAACTGGTGCGCAAAGACAGTATTAAAATTATCAGAAGCAAAGAAAACATTCACAACATAAGTAAAACGAAAATGCACTTAAAAGCCACATAAAAGCTGAATTGCTAACAGGGTGCTAAACTATATGCCTGTAATGGTACAACATTTAAAAAGCAAATCCTGAAATACAGTATATAATCCAGGTACCTTACTGAAAACATATTTCCCACCTGTTTCAAATTTGCAAAATACTTTTCCTTCCAGGTTTAAAAATTAGCTGCATTTTCCGTTAATTATTAAAAAAATAAATAAACGTAGAATAACTCTGAAATCGCCCCAATTTAACAGAATTCTACATTTTTTAGAAAGTAAGTAATATACTTATAGCAGGAATTTCTTCAGAAAATTTCGTCATTACAGGTATTAGATTTAGCACCTCTAAATGCCATTTACAACCCCTATCCACATTACGACAAATTATAAAACACCGTTTTAAGGAACAATTATAACTTCCCCTAAAATAAATGAAATAATACAAAATTGCACTCAAATACAAGTAGTTCGAAAAAAGCTTCGAAATAAACTTTGCACTTTATTTTTTACTGTATCTTTTAACTTGCTAGTCCTTGGTAGATAAGTTATACATTAATAGCGAAAATAAATTTGGAAGTTATAGTTTCCATAAAACAAATGAACCATAATTATTAGCACTGCGGTTATGGTGATTTGGATCGCCTTAAAATGAATACAAAATTGACACATGGAAAACCTAATGAAACTGCGTTGATCCAAACTAGTCATTAACAGTAGATTTTTCGATAATCTTTGCGTGAATGAAAATATAGTGAAGCTCATCTAAAAAAATAAAATTCAATACTTTTTCCTGTCATCACTTCACTTTCGATCCTTTAGTCCCCTTACAATATTGTTTTTTGGCTTCTAACACACCAAAATACACAACAGTTTAGAATATGGTATATGTTTTTAGGAACATATTCAAATACTATAACAAGTTATTCAGGGTCATTTTTTGTGAAGCTCATTGCAATCAACTGCTTAACATCCACAACTTTTAAAGCATACATGCCGATATTCCATATCTGAATAAAGAAGTTTAAAAATATGATATTACCAATTGGCATTTTAAAACTTCTCGATTTTAGAATAACTAGGATTTAAGTTCCCACTTGGATAGTAACCTCTAGAAAGAAAACTTATTTAAACTTAAGGAATTTAAGTTCTCCATAGGAATTCTCTAAATACGAATCGATCACAAATAACGCTCAATTTTTAATCGAGGTGATCAAGAACATGCCTATTGAAGCGTTCCATGCTAACTACTTCCTTGTTGAAATGGTCATGGCATACTGGGCATTTAAAATAAAGATGAGCATCTATATGCTCGTTGATATCGCCATACTCTGGAAGCATCATTTCACAAATGGGGCATGTAATATAAAGCGATGATGTTTCCTCTTCTTGGGTTCTAAAAACAAAAGTTTTTATTTATATTTAGCAGTGTAATACGTATTAATTATCTGTGAACATGTTAAGCCTCCACACACCCTTATGATGAAGTCAGGAAATTTCATTACTTATTTTTAAATTAACAGGTGCTTCAACAGCAATGCTACGTTTACATGTTACAATAGTTTACAAAACATATCGGCTCGTGCATTGTAGCACCATCATTATCAAAATCAGGAGCTGATTTACTCGTATGAAGAGGCACAGCTATTCTGACGAAATACATAGTAGTGAATGTAACGACCTACTGTGGTATTGGATATAATACAGTAGTAATAATGAATCGAATGAGAAACTATGAAAACGATACAGTGAGTACGAAAGAGATAAGATACAAGTAAACAAATACAAAAAATAATCAGAAAACAATGGTGTGATCAATTAATAGTGGAATTGCTGTAATTTGTACATTTTATGTTAGTGTATGTTTAGGTATGCTGGTTTGACCCATATTAGGAGCTCCATATAGCTGACATTTTTATGAATGGTCAAAAAACCTTGATATCTCCATCCTAGCTTATTTTATTAGTTTACCATGAAGTGAATATTAGGATTTATACTGGGGGTCTACATGTTGTATGTGCAACTGATGACTAAACGTAAATGTATACTGTATGCAAATCAAATAACTGAACACAACTCCACATTAACTGAAATTGTAGCAACATAATAAATAAGACGTTAGGCATTGTTGCTATGCAGCTGCCAATCTTAATTAGCTAGAAGTATAATGTAGTGGGCCCTACATTTTGAAGACCTCATGAGGTTCTTGGAGCTCAGAATTTGTTGACAAAATTCTGGATGACTAATATTTCTCTAAACCATGATTTTATTTATTTATTTACTCTTGTATATTTAACAATGCATATGGCATTACTCACATTAAATTAAGCATGTTTTCTATTGGTGCTTAACAAGAGTAATATTTGACACCATCAATTCATTAAATAATGAACAATTTCTTACCTTGCACCAGGCCTTACTTCAAGCAATGGCTGGATCTGAATATTTGGTGGTTGTACATTTTCTTGTGCCAGTACTTGAATGTTGGGTGAAGGTACCATAATAAAAGAACCTAAAAATATAAACATCAACTATAATGCAAGTGTTTAGATGAATTTGCTCATTTAGCTTAAATTAAAACAGACTATTATTCAATCTTCATTATCATGTATTAATAATTAACGATGTCATTATTTGGGATTTCTGCTTTTTTATTGGGAAAATGTATATTTGTAAATTACTACATTATACACTAATTGAATTATGAAATACAGCCTATCACCTTAACTAATATTTGGTTATTCTCCAAAAACAGAAACACAAACTTTTTGCACAGTGCATAGACAAAACTCTGATTTTTAAAAATTTCAGAAGGTGCTAATGAAGCGTAACTGCAAATTTGATTTCACTAAAATATTCTACATCTGAAACTGGGAATTTTATAAAATAAGGCGTCAGAATAGAACATGCCAATTTTTCCTATATACACAAGCCAATATACAAATGCATTGAAGGTACAATAAGATCCAACAAAATTATTTGGGATGATTAAGGTACTATTTAAAATAAAACGAATGCAACATGCAACTAAAAGCAGTAACAAAAAATTACCTTCATTGTTTCCAGAGCTTAGCCACTGTTGTTGAAAATAGGATAGAGATGAAATATCCCCTGAATTACGAGACAAACTGCTACAGCTATCAGTCATCAAACCCTGTGGATAAGGGTATGGATAATAAGGAGGATATGGATAGGGTTTTTGGAAAGTAGAACTAGTAATCGATTGTCCTTCACTTGTCTTCTAAATGTTTCAAAAACACACGAAATTATCATAAAATAACAGAAGAAATGGAATCAGTAATTGAAACCATCACATACCTCATTCTCTCTGACATTAATATCTGTAAGACTGTTTGAAGACTCTTTGGTTCCATGAAATTTTTGCAACTGGTTTTCCATAGCAGCATGAATTTTAGCACTTTGCTCTTGGTTTAAATTTGTGCTGGCCAAAGTATTTTTGGTGGATAAAGGAACTTCGTTTTCACTCCCATCACTTTGCAAATCTCCCTGTGACAAAATAATGATGTTTAAAATTTTGCAGTAGGCAATAAAGAAGCAGAAGAACCGCTTCGTGGAAGTTCATGAACGAGGAACATGAGGCAATGAGAAAATTAACAATGACGGGCTTAATTTAAGAAATGTCAATTTACCAAAGTAGAACTGGAATCTTGAGCATCAGATGACGATCCTTGTCCTCCTAATTGAAATAAATGAATTACATTATTATTACAAATAGTATTAATTGAATCTAACTGTTGAAGTCTCCAATGAAAACAATTGGAGAGTGGAAGCTACTGTACATACATAACGTACCACAAAGGAAACTAATGTAAAACTTATTATAGCCAATGCACATATTAGGAAGATCTTTCATTCTGTTATATATTATAAACATATTTATTTTAAAAAATTTATCCATTAAAAAAACTTACAACTCCATCTTGCAAAATATTAGTTATGTTATAATCATAAAATAAAAAATACCATTAAAGCTACTTGCAGATCCTTTCAAATTTGCAGCACATGGACCGCTTTGCCTGTTGACCTAAGAAATAAATAATGCACGTTAACATATAACACATAGTTTTACATGTCAATTACCAAAACTACTCAATTAGTACTGGAAGCTAATTGAAAAATTTAACCAGAACAATCATTTTAAATTTTACTCCCAATATACTATATATAAAGCTATAATAAAGAAAATTAATAGTTTAGTTCCAAACTATAGATACAGTACCTGTAGGTTTAACAATTTCTTCTGCAGTTTTAACACTTTATTTTGCATTTTATGCCACTCTATGTACTTTCTCCTGTATTCTTCTCCACCAAGGGCCAATCGGTTTTGAAGATCCTTGACTTCCAAATTGTGCTTGGAAGAATTCTCTTGTAGTTCATTCTAAGTTAAAAATTGACATGCAACATCAAGTTTAATTAAAGAAATCAGTAAAAGACTTCAAAATGGTATACCATACCACAAAAATCAATACACAAAACCACTACAAACCTGCTTTTCTATTAGAACTTTAATTTCCTTTTTGAGAACAGCATTTTCCGAAACACTAACTTCCAACTGCTTACATAGTTCCATTTTTTCCTCCTCCTAAATTTAGAGATGAACAAACCAAAGATTAAATTAAAAGTATGCACTTCATGCAGTTAAAAAAGTGGTTATAAACTATTAGCATTGAAATTGCAAACTATGATAATGTATTCTCACCAAAGTATCTATCTCTGTCTTGTATTTTTCACATTGTTTACTTAGGCAAACTTTGTCAGCTTCAATCTAAGTAGTAAATACAAATCTACGTAAGTTATTGTTGAATAAAATGCTATGTTTCTAATCCCGACGTTAAACTACACAGTATTCTTTACATTTGCCAACTTGTTGGTGCATTTCTGCAACTCTTCTGCAGCCAAAGACTTTGAATCTGCCATAGCAGCCAGCATCACCTCTTTATCTGCTAACTGAGCATTAACTGCAGCAAAATGTAACTAAAGAATTGATGAAAAATGAAATTTTATCAATCCTCAAGCAAGGCAAATATAACTCAACTGAAAAGGTGACCTACAACTAAATATCTGTAATGTTTAAACGTTTGAACATCCATTTGTTTCAAGGCAGTACCATTAGTTCAAAACGTATTTTATCTGTTGTACTTAGATTCAACTGCCACCAACACAATTGCTTTGTGAAATTTAAAATTCTGATGCCTGTTTCATAATATCAGTGGCAGACAAATCCTACTACACTGGCAAAACATACAGTGGAAATGAAAGGATGTTCAAAAATGATTAGCATTGTGAAAATTTAAATTACAGATTCACTGTGACTATATGTAATTTATCAACGTTACAAATTTAAAAAAGATATACCTGTTGTTCACATTGCTCTTCCTCTAAACGGACAAGATGACTTAGTTTTGCAGAAAGATCTTCTTTTAAAAAAATATGTTGTTTTTGCAGACTAGCAATTATCTCCACCTTAGATTGTAATTCGCTGTGTAAAGTCCTTTCAACAGAAATTAAGGCACTCAACTGAATTTGTAGAGCAAAAAGATTCTCCTAAAGTATATGAAGAAAAATAATTTGACTGTTGAAAGGAAGACATACAACACCAAAAGTAACATCTTTAAAATGTATCCAGAAAACAAACCTTTGATGCTTCTTTTTCCAAATTCAGCTCATTTATTGATTTTTCCAATTCTGTTTTTTCTTTGCTAATAGTAGAGACAGCAACTTTCATTCCATTTATAAAGTGGTTCAGTTGTGCTATTTCTTCCTTTAGCATGTCTTCATTTGTGACTGCATTTGTTTTAGATTCTTTTAGTTTCAATTCTAATTCCATTATTTTTTCCTCTTGATCCTTTAACGACAAATGGTTTAGTATGATGCATTATAGATTTACAGGTAACCATATTAACTAAAATATATTTTTAATATAAATATGACAACATTGCTGGAAAATTAAATGATCATATTTACCTTTACCAAGCTTTCAAAACTGACTATTTTAGCCTTTTGCAAATCACAATCTTTCTCCAACCTTTGCTTTTCCTACAATTACAATGAACATGTATCTTTCTGTATGTAGGTCATGCTATCACAAATATAAATACTTGTAATTTTAAAAAATTACCATTTGCATGTCAGTCCTTTCCTTGATAGCCTTCTGTAAACTTCCTTCCAAAATGGAAGTGCGGGTTTGGATAAGCATAAGGTCATTTTCTATATCTTCTTCAGAAAACAAATCCTCCACTGGAAAATTCTTAAACACAAATGGTGTGCTCCCACCCCTAATTTCGTCATTAGCAGTTATATAGCAAAATTGATAGTATTCGCCATCATCTTTGGGTAATGAAGAACCTGCAAGATGTGAATAAAACTTACACATGAAGAGGAAAATACTTAAAAGTTCATACAATGTTACCAGGCTGTCCATATTAGGAAGATGTTTTCCAAAACTGTCATAGATGCTATAACGGACTATAGTACATTTGCGAATATCATTCAGTCTGAAGGAAACAACAGTGACACCCACTTGGAAAATCCATCCTAGTGTAGGCGAGTAGTTATAACCTACTATTTTCCCTTCACCTCTAAATTAATTGCCCCTGCAGGTGGTCAAGCCAATCACAGACCCCAATTCTCAAAGGGGGTGGGGGGGTCAGCTAGTAATGGCTATATTTAACAATTCAGCCTTTCAGCTCTACTAAAATGATTTCACCGATTTTGAGTACCCTCATGCCCCTATTATTAAGAACTTACCATGTGAGTAGGCCTACTTTTGCATGTTATCATTGCCTAACCATTAACCGACAGAACATGTTAAAATCTATCACATCATGTACATGTATATTATTTGAATATTTAATAATGATGCCAGTCAGTAACAAAACATCTTAATACAGCTATAAAATTAACAGGTATCCCAGCCACTTTTAAGCTCGACTATATAGGATTTATAGGACATTTTGCCCCAAAAAATAGGACAAATA
>JAQGAO010002177.1:0-20657 GCA_034697705.1 Ommatoiulus sabulosus | reverse complement strand
GTTAATTTGAATATTGTTATGTCTCTGTAGATTGCTTGAATAAAGGCACATGGTGCCGAAACGTCGCTGTTAAATAAAATAAGCAAATTTGGTCGTTGGAGTAGTGATTTAAAAATATTTTATTACCGACCATTTGATGATGTCAAGATTAAGTAATTCCATATCGATAAATACAAAGCATTATGGCAAAGATCAGGTAAAAAGATCACTCATTTGCAAGTCATTCACTTAATTGTGCTGTTTTTCTACGCATAATATTCAATATTTAAATTTTCTATAAAGTATCTGTAAAAATTCCTCATCATTTTAAATGTGTATAGTAAGTGCACATCTATAAATTCATAGCGCTATGGTAAAGATCAGATAAAAATATCACGCATTTGTAAATCATTCAGTTATGTTGTGTTTTTCTACACATAATATTCAATATTTAAATTTTTTATATAGTATCTTTAAAAAAATGTCATCACTTTAAATTGCATAGTAATTGCATCTCTAAAAACAGAGCATTATGGCAAAGAACAGATAAAGGAACACTCATTTGTAAATCATTCAGTTGTGATGTGTTTTTCTACACATAATATATTGTATTAAGGTATATTCGTCCTTAAAATCACCAACAAAAATGCCGAAAACTAATTTTGAGAAAATTCTTAACTTAAACTACCATTAATTTGTAGCTCATTCTTAAAGGCTTTCAGTTGGCGAGATGATGCCAAGTAAACGGCATGACACATAATGAGAATTTAATTGGCGCAACCTAAATAGAGCAACCTTAACGTCTATTAATATTTCAAAAAATAATTTCACTAGGCAAATATTTCATGACAGGCGGTTTGCTTCCACAATTTTAATTTCAATTAATTGTTGAGTTCCAATTTCTCCTTCGATAAATTTTTACATTTGACAAATTGTCAAGGTGCTCATGGGAAATTGTATACGAAATGCAACGTAAATATCGTTGAAATTCAAAGGGATTAGACTTAAAGATTTATGTCGGTTAAAATTTTAACTGAATGCACAAAGGGATTGATTTATTCATTCAAAGATTTGTGCGTTTTGAAATGAGCACATTGCCAAGGATTGAACGTAGTTGAAAAATCAGTCGAAATTAGTCTAATCCAATTAATCTCCGTGGGTGCAGCTGGTATTTTTCCTGTCTTTCGGGAAATTAGTTTTAAGATTGCGTGAGCTAACCGATTTTGGTTATCTTCGAACGTCTTGCTAGGATCCAGTTTTGACGAATGCAAGAAAAAAAGATGAAAATTGTCACGAAATGTTACAATTCCTAATTCGGCTCTATAGATTTTTAGGAACAACTAAATTATGAAATGATCATCTGTTGACACAAGCAGCATGTAGCTTTTTATAGTTTCTCTTAGTCTAAATATCTCGAAGCGATAATCGATCAACTCAACAGCTTGACATCATGCAACAATTACGATTAAAAAACTGGTAAGTTCATCGTACAAAAAAGAAAGGCTTTCAGATCAACGTAAAGCGACAGTTTTTATGGATACGATTTTGTCATTAAAATTGTAATAACTTTTCAGGTTTTAGAGTAGAGAAACTGCTATTTGAAATGTTTGTTGTTATAACTTCCTAGAACTCGTCATAGCAGATGCTATAGCTGACAGAAGAGTGATTTTCTTCAAAGGAAGTTGCAGGATGTAAATTGAAAGACCTTTTTTCAAAAAATAAAATAAAATCACCACAATGGCGGATTATACAGTATTTCACTTTAAAACTAATTCGCAAACGTGCATGTCTAGGTCGGGTTTTAATTTGCAAAACAACGTGCTCGCTCAGGCTTTTTACTAATTTTTTTTGGAAATACGGGGCAACTGGGCGAAACATTTTTGCCATTGAGAATTGAACCGCTTTATTTTAAGGTCATGGTTAGTTAGAACACTTGTCAAATAACGTGAAAGTGTCCAGATTTATGAATGTGGAAATGTAAAGCTCGTAATTCTAAAAGCATGAGCTGCGAATTAATGATAACAACCATTTCGGATGATTTATTCCGCAAATGAAAGTGCCGGGACGTGTTTCCAAAACCTTGTAGCTCCACTGGTTAAGTAGGGAACATTGTTATTGTCAACAAATTTTATACCTAAATTTGCCGAAACCGCTTGACCACTCGTGATTAATACCATCATTGAAACCGACGCAGTAAAGCAAATCCAATTAACTTATTTTACGAAATATCACTATTCACGGATATATTGCCAAAAGCCTATTTTGTATTGCAAAACTTAGAACTTGATATCATTGCTCCCTTGATATTTACATGATACATGTATATGTTGATCAAGAAAGTGTTTTTATATAAATTAAAGCTTTAGCAAATTAAAATTCCCAGAAAATAATTTGGATGATGAAATGGATGACGTATATACTTGTATATTTTCCAGAATCTGATCACTGCAAATTATCCGCATTTTAAGTATTTAAGAAGTATAACAGTATCGCCACTTCTGCACTTTCTTATTTTGAGAATTTTATCTCAAATGCTCCATCTCAATTTCGTACATGCTTTTCAGCTATTCAGTTTTTAAGTAAGATTGCAACGCTGCCCTTATCACCACACTTCACACGATTTCGGGCTACTTGCTGACATTGCTAGAATTACAAAAATATCCAAGTGGATAAGAAGAACTAACATGCCGCTAAGTAATTTTCATTTATATGTCTATATATGCGTATCTGTGCGTGCTACCCAGTCAGCGGATTAATGTTTTCGAAACCACAATGGTTCCTTCATTGGCGGTGTTTTCCATAAAAGCGGCATAAAATACACTTAACATTTAACGTTTATCTAAAACCTGGTTTGACACCCGTTGATAATATGCTAGAAATAATCCGCACCCATAATACCCGAACATAGTGCATTTGAGGTTGAATACTTCACCCAAGACGGCAACGGGATAATAAGCTCATTTCTAATACCAGCCTGGTCAAAGGCTAAAAAACGATTCGATGGAAAAAAGAGATAGTTTGCAACTGCACGGAATTTGTCCATTAGATACGGACACACAAGAATTTCAAATACACTTTAATAGCGAGCTGATTATTTTGAGGCATGCCATGGTCACTTTGTTTGTAGAATTTCAATACCAAATAAAGATAACAAATACAGCACGGATTGGTTGGCAGAACCACTATTTTTAAATAAAGTGTATTTCATATCCATGTACATACTGTAGGTGCTTGATTGAAGTGAGTAGTCTAAGACACCATTTTTCTAAAACAGTGCAGTGAAAGTTTAAAAAAAAAACTAAAATATTACACCTTTTTCAATCAACTACATGTATAGGCAAACGAAATGAATTTTTTTTGATAAAAATAAAGCGACTGGCTAATCCACTAGCTGGGCAAGTAGCCCGAAATCGTGTGAAGTCCGGTGATAGGGGCATCGTCACAATCTTAATTAAAAACTGAATAGCTGAAAAGCATGTACGAAATTAAAAACGAATTCTCAAAATACGAAAGTGCGGAAGTATCGATACTGTGTTACTTCATAAATACATGTACTTAAAATGCGGATAATTTGCAGTGATCCGTTTCTGAAAAATACATATCAATTTCATCTTACACATTATTTTCTGGTTTTTAGTTTCTGAATGCAGTATGAAATACGTACGACGACTTTTTTCTTTGCATTTCCTCCAAAAGGACTGATAATGCAAGCAGGATAAAAATAAGGGAATGTAGATTTTTCACTAAAAACAAACAGTATATATATATAAAAAATTACAGCTTTTATAATTTGAAGATAGTAAATGTATATTTTGAAAAACAAATGGTGGGTTATGTCATTAATGAAATATGATTTATCTCTTTTTCATTCATTTTTAAAACAAATGTTGTTTGTCCTACACTTATCTACAGGCCTGAGTATAAGACATACAGTATCTGATCTCAATAATCAAATATCTCAACTGCTTCTTTGGGCGTATCCTACAATACAGTTTGCACCACTAAAATAATTTTTCCATGTGGTCTCTGATTAAGATGTCATAATGCCAAAACTATTTATATAAAATTTCACAGGAATCGTATAAAAATGTCCATTTAGGCCACGGGCGTTGGTATGTGTACGAGCGACTATCCCATCGCTCTCATTCTGTCATGTAATTCACATCTAGGTCTACATATTTGTACACTTTAGGAAGGTGGGTCTACTTTGTTTTTAACTCCCTAGAGAGCTACCTTTTTTGAAATCGAGAAACTTCCATTAACTTTCCTTCATTTACGCTCCGACATAAAAACTTTTTACCGAATTAGAAACTATAAATAAAATCATGGTTAAAAAACGTAATTAAATAAACGGCCTCTTTTTCGAATTTTACAATTTTAAAAGTTAAGTGTTTCCGACATTTCTCTTATCGATTACCTTAGGTGACAATTCGGACAACTGAAAATCAAAGTTTGTTGATGGTCTAGTATTTCTAATTGGTATTCGATCAATATAACAACCGGACCAGAATTGTCAGGAAATGCAATCTGGTAACATTTCAGTTTGCCTGGCCATGTGGTCAACCTCATCACTTCCAATGGTAAATAAAAAAATAACATTGCGTGTTTCAATAATAGTTAATATTTAATTTATAAACCAAATGGCCCATTTGTTTTACACATTTACATCATACATGATTAAATGCCAAAATATTTTATCCATATACTGTATAAATATCCATTTTATATAATAAAATGTTTCACGACTTTCTGATTGGTTGCTATATTTACTGAAAAGGCTTACCACACAAATTGTCAATTTAAATTTCTATTTTCTAATAAATTACGCAAGCTTTATGTAATATAACATATATTAAGTACGTGTAAATCACAGCAATAACAGTTAAATATACTAACAGAAATATACAGAAATATAGTCATTCATCAACATGATTCTTCTTTAATAAAACTATAATAAATATCCATGAATATATAAATTTCGATGAAATGGACTTGTCTACATCTAAAAATATGAAAAATGGTGAGCAAGTAATAAATTCTCATGAAAATCGACTAAGAAGAATATTTGACGTGGCACGAAAACTAAAAATCAATTTCGAGTTTGTGACAAACTCTTAGGCAAAAGGCCAAAATCCCTAACCTAATTACCTAACCAAACCTAACCTGACAATCTAAAAACAAAGCATATGGTTTAGCAAGTAATAGACACTCCTAAAAATCCGTTGAGAACAATATATTTTCTTGAAAATCCTCTTGGAAGAATATTTGACACAATACCATACACTCAAAATCATAATTTCGAGGTTGAGACAGTTCTTTGTGCACATGGAATACAATAAACTCAAAATGAATTTCATTGAAATTTGATGAAATGGACTTTTCGTAATCTAAAAATAAAAATCCTATGTAGAGTAAGTAATAAATTCTTCTGAAACTCATACGCAAAAATATTTGACGTGGTACTAAATATTCAAAATCTATCATTTCGAGTTTGAAACATAATTTTTGGACATGAAAAGCTCAGTTCAAAGTGAAGGCTTTTTAGAATCGAGATATGGAATGAGACAGCCCAAATGTATAATGATGGAGACGCACATAATGTAAGTTAAAGCAACAACATGAGTTTATTAACGCAGAAGAACTTTGATTTGTTCCAATAAAGAAGAAATACATTAATTTACTTTATACAGTATATGTTTTGAAGTTATATGAGAATGTATGTCAAATGTGCACTTCACTTACAAATGAAATAAACTCTGGTATGCATAATATTGCACAAGTGTAATGCTTCAAAAATTGTATGAATTGCAAAACTTTGATGAAAATGATTAACTGCAAGATAATCATCCATAAATTCAACATTGCTACCGGTAATATGATGACAAAACTTCATATCCGTTTAAATGACCAAAGGACGTAGGCCACACATCTTCAATCAATACAGCAAAATGCGAAAACGTCGTAAATGCTTCTTTCTAAATCCCAAAATTCAACATTTATTATATTATGAATAATAAACGTTTTTTAAACGTGCTAAAAAAGCAAAAAATGCTTTCCATGGCAACAAACTTTACGATTAGAAAGAAAAAATGTTCTATGTCACTACTAATGACAATTTCTTTTCAATATAATTCGAGATGTATTCTTCTTCATCATTTGCGATAAATTTAAAACAAAACATTACGAGATTATCTTTTATGTCAGTCTAGTTATACTTAAGAAAGTTAAAAAAAATATTAGCTTAAAACCAGCGACATGTTTAAGTCTTTGGAAAATTTGCGTCAGAATCGGGGCCAGGAACGCTTTATTTATTTTTGCATATGGAAAAATATTATATACATTATTCAATAAAAACATTCAAGTTGTGAAGAAGTTTCTGAAATTCATCATAATCATAAATCTATGTTTGGCTGAACCTATACTGTATAGATTTTTTGCTATATCAAAGGATGTCCGAATCCTTGCTCAATTCATCTAATTCAAGTAAAAATGGTCATTTTAGGGCATGAACCGATTGGCTTTTGTATTACAAGGTAAAAATTTACCTTCAATTTTCATAGGTGGTTTTTGTGTAAATGCGTGATCGCAATTAAAATTGATTACCAACTTTTAAAACGCAATAAAGTACATGCAAATATACATGGACTATGGCAACATTTCCAATAAATTCAAAGATAGCAATCGGTTTAAAAATACTAGACGCAATATATCACGGAATGGGCAAAAGGAGTAGAAGCTTAGTTATGCAACGGAAAAAACCACAAGACCGTTATTTCGAGGCAATCATTAATTTGTGCAATCTAGTCCAGCGCGTACTTTTCTGAGTTACACCCACACCATTGGATTTCTGGCACAGATTGGGGATACAAGATACTGTCTCGACTAAAATCTTAATTTCTTGGGCTGTACTGCCCGTACAAGTTTGCATAACAAAGAAAAAATTGCATTTATAATTTAAAATGATGAAAAATAACGAAATAACTGGAACAAATTCAAATTTAACTAGTGGGGTCAGGACACACGGTTATTTATATCACATATTAATACAACTTTCCATAAAACACTCATTTATTTCGTTTTGCAATGTTACTCATGCCATACAATTATCAACGTAAGAAAAACCTTGAAAGTAAGAATATGGAAATAAAATGGGGCTATACAATTTGCGTAAGTTTTTACTTTGAATACAACTCGCCAAGACTGCCTTTTGAATTTTTAATACTGCAAATGTAGAATATACATGTAGTGCAGCTTTTGGATCACATTCTGTACATTACATGTATAATATGGTTCACACGTTCACGTGTGCAAAATCGACATGCTAATTAATTTAAAAAACTCACTCAAGGTTATTGTTGTTTTTAAATCACTTCATGTAATCCTTTTACACATTCTTTTGTGGCGGACTGCCAGAGCTCGATTAGTACATATTCTGTCTGAGTATCCCTAATTTAACCTTTTTCGTAAGATATGGATGCCAAAATTAGTTCATTTTATAGGCAACTTTTGCAATTTGTCATCATGCCATGTGTCACGCATACCAGTGACTAAACCTAACAGATTCGGGCGAGTTCTGCCATGCTCTGCAATTACACTGAATTTTCAATTTATCGGTGAACCACTTTAATTTGTCAAAAGGGGTTAGGCAACATCAGAATGCAACGTTTTTAGGAGATGAAAACATTTTCAAGAAACCGCACAAAGGTCAACATTTCAACTTTCAAGACCAGACCGTTAATTAAATTTCGTGATGTGGGTGTTGGCGTCCCACATTTTTGTTTTAATTACGATACGTAAAAAATCTGCCATGAATGTTGTTGTTTCTTGTTTAGCTTACCTACTTGTACGCTACACTTTCTTGCCTTTCATACATGACTGAACAGCTCTATACAGTTCCATCCAAACCTTCGTGCTTTCTGAATATAAATTCAAATATTTCGTGCACCCTCATAAACACGCTCGTTTCTCTTTTGACAATGTTTGTGCAAAATTTTGATATGCTATCACCACCGTTAGGAAACCATCCAAAATGGTTGAAGCAAATTGAAAGGCTCGCAACAATTTTCCCTTCTAAAAATGCATCCTGTGATTTAGGTGAACAATTACAAACATACAGTATGCACGGCTATATTGAAATTTTAAAAGATTTGTATTATAATAGAACCCCCTAATTTTTTTCTTTCTTCTTATAGTTACGCTCGTAAATTCTTTTTGTGCGATTAAATAGAAAGTTATGTGCATATCAAATGATGTTGCTACAATTGACCTACCACAATTGTTTCACGGAAACGTGTGCTCAGACTTTTTTACCGTAAGACCTAGGACAAAATGTCAAATTAGGAAAAAGAAGAGCATGGTTGGTTTGTTGCTACAATGTTTTGAAAACAGGGGCAAACACTAAATGCTAGCTGCGCTGCAGTACACTGGGTCATGAAGGTCGCTTCACAGCAGTGCACCATTGTGCTGCAGCGCAGCTAGCATTTGGTAGTTGTACTTGTTTTCAAAACATTGTAGCAACTTCAAATAATTGCCAATGAAGACGAAACCAGTTGAATACATACAAACTAACCATGCTCTTCCTTTTCCTAATTTGACATTTACGGTAAAAAAGTTTGAGCACACGTTTCCGTGAAACAATTGTGGTAGGTTAAATGTAACAACATCAATAGAGCACACAATATTTAATTCCTATTTAACCGCACAAACAGAATTTACGTAACTATAACAGGAAAGAAAAAATGGGGTGGCTCTCTATTCTGTTCTACCCTGTATATACTGTAGTTCTTCAGTTCATTTGCGATTTGGGACAGCATTTTCAGCATGTTTATTACTTTTTTTTTAAATCAGTCGCACTGTTTCATGCATCGATCTCTGTGAAGCAGCCCAAAATAGGAGTTTTAACAGTGCAATTTCATATCTTTTAAGGGTGTTTTTTTTTCGCAATGTTCATTTTAAAGGAAAAATGTTTTTTTTTGGCTAGAGTATAATTTGACATTTGACCCTACAGGAATAAAAGCAACTGCCACCGAATGTCAGTTCCATGCGGCAGGCCTCCTGCCATGCGTTCACCATGATGGCAGGTAGGGCAAAACCCAGTGACCCTACAAATCAGAAGACATGAATTAAATTGCCTTAAATATAAATCCAGACAGGAACACGTACAGGCTTCAATTTTCTAAAGTTTGTGTCAGTTGGTGCCTGTTTTCGAGCTACTTAGCCCACTAAAGAGGTTCGTGACAAGATTGGTTTCATATTTCAACTTGTCCTTATACGTCTGCCCTACAAACCGGCAAACCGTTCATGATATCGCCTATTGCCTAGCCATTATTAATATTCTTTATGAATGATATTAACGTTTGTATTTTTATAAGGGAATGTTATAGGTATGAAATGCAGACAATTATTGTATTAGCATACGTTTAACTCGGGGGGTTAAACTTGCCGATGAAAGGTCATGTACACGGGGGTTTTGAAGTAAAAAAGTATATTTCCGGAGTGAATACTTGCCCAGCCTCCGAACGGCACTCAAGGTAAAATGCAAGGTGAAACCATAAAAAGGGGAGAAATGATTAGCGTTGCATTTATCTGGTTTGAATAAGCTTTCTAAAATGCACGAAAAACGACACGCTACAATAAGTGCGCGTAAAAATCCCCTAAAACTGCGCTTAAAACAAACGACATCACATGACAACTTTAAACTGTAACAGTGTAAAATAAAAATCATTGCCAACTGCTTTTTTTCCACTTGCTGAAGCGAGAGTCATCGTGTTTACAGCAATTACGAGATAAAAACTATACTTCATTTTTAAAAGCATAGATTTTACGAAATTTTTTTATCCCGCAAGCATATTTCGTGCAAATTTAAACCTTTTAAGACCAAACTAAGACACGAAATACATTTGAAATTCCTGTTTAATTCAACACCTTTTGTCTTTAACGGGTTGTAACGCAAATTCCCGTTTATACTTGAGTCTAATGACATCTTTGATTGGCGTAATAATAATGGTTTTTGGTATCTTCAAGGATTTCATTTCCTGTCAACATTAACATTTTCATCAGCGAAAATCAATGTTTTGCTGATGAATAATTTAATTTACACTTAAATTCATCAGGAAGAACAAGCGATATTCCCTGATGAACTATTTTCTTGTTTTTCAACAACGTTGCACTTGGATTTTAAAAGGAAGCCACATTCTAACACCCTTTAAATAGGTTAATAGTAGGTTGTTCTCCAAAATCAACTTGTTATAATCTCACTCTCTACGCTATTAAAGTTGGAGTAATAAAATAATTCCCTTTCTATAAAACGAGCATTTCCTGTTGTTGACGAAATATCTTGTTGACGATATATCAAACACTTCACAATTAGCACCTCAACTCAAATGATACATTAAGAACACAAAGGGATAATTTATTTTCTTTTGAACAAGTTTTTGATATTGATAACAATAATTTGCTTTCTTCATATGTTTATATAGACATTATTTAGAGTTTTTGTTACAGAACTTTATTAGGCATGGCGCTGGCAACTACACCATTAGAACACGTTAAGAATCTCAACAGATGCATGTACGCTGTAAATAGTTTCGTACGAAGAATTTTAAAATTTACTACGTATAAAAGAAATGCAAACTGTACATCATGTCAATAGAACAACTCAACGCCAATGAAACATTTTTCAATTTTTCCATGCATAACTAATGTCCATTTCTACAATGTATCCTTAATTAACAAATGTCGCTGTGCAATGAGAATTGTTCATTATGACGTTTCTCAAAATCCCAAATCCGCAAATAACAACCTGTACTACCAATAATTACTTCTTAACCAATTATTTCAATAAAAAACTAACTGTAAGAAATCCCATTTTAAATGCATTTACTGCGTCATCAAGGACACAGTTACTGTTCGTGTGATCACGCAAACGTAATCAAAGATTCTACAGAATCTAGAATATCTTAATCTTAAATTTTCGATTTTTTTTCTGCAACTTGAGTTTAAAATCAACTGACACCGGCAGTGTTCCAGCTGAGCAATCGTGAGAAAACTACATCCGTAATGAACTTTTTTTGCGTGTTCGGGGTGAGTCGTGCCAATGCCAACGTCCAACTAATTAATTTTTGTTCAAAATTTCGTTTCCAAGTGACCACCCATAAGGAAAACCATACGCGCCAAACTTCAACCTAATTACTTAAAAAAAGAGAAAAGTGCTAAAGGCTCATTAACGTACATAGCACCCGAACAATTCACAGAACACGCTAATCACCGCCTTTTGTGTAAAAATCAGCGAACATGCTTTTTTGATGCATTAAGACAAAGCTAAATACATGGACCAGTTTTTTTTTCGGTCCGAAAACCGTTTTGAAAACAGCCTTGGCAATCAAGAATTTCAATGGCATTACCAAATGCACAGCGTTGAATTTTAATTTTCCCCCCAAAAAACGAAAAACGACAGGATCCGCTGTCGCCAACTGTAGCTATAAATTCATAGTTTCACAGAAAATACGTGCTCTTTCCTAACGCGTTATACCCTTTCATGATCTTGTGACATGAAATGAAAATCTTATCATCGTGTAACGTGTGAGCAGCATATAAACAGGTTAGTTTCGCCAAGAGAAGGATTTTATTCGTAAGCTCATGTAATTGAAGAAAACTTAGAAGGTGAAACAACAGTATTAATAACAAGTGGATTACCGTGAGATCAGACTTGTAACCGTAAGGGCGAGCAGACAAAGACTGATTGCTAGTTTTGTGAATTAAGACATCCAAAATACAGTGTAGTTCCAGAGAATAGGGAAAACAAATACAGGTTAAAAGTATCCCTTAACAGAAATGCTTGGGAACAAAAGTGTTTCGGATTTTGAAATATTTACGAATGTATAATAAACTTTTTCTATTCCAAATACGCTGCAAGCTAATATTAGAGCACTGGTCACAAAGTGATGCAAATAGCTAAACAAATCATATGGTGATGGGGTGTGAAGACATTTTTGGTTAGCATCATTTTTAGTCAACCCTCTACGTGTTATAAACCTATGCGCATCGTCTGCTCCATCATTGGATTGATTGATTTTCGTCGAAATTGACTTTTTCTAATTTTTTGTATATATTTCAGTATTTTTGAATTATTGGAATCATTGTAAAATCTTTTTATAACATGCAAGCAAGCACAGGCATTTAATTTCAGACATACTTAAAAAAGGCGCCATTTCAATAACATTAAAACAGAATATAAAATCCAGAGTTTATTATTCCTTACATCATGCAAACTTAGAAACTATAGTCAATTCCGATGATTATTTATGAAAACAATGAAGTAGCAGACGACGTTTGATCAAAAATGTTGCCAACTACAAATGTTTTCACACGGGCCCAAGTTTGAACACAAAATGCATTTGTCCCATGTATAACTAATACTCATTGTCTGAAAATAATAATTTTATAATGTACATTATTTTTAACAATTTTGTATATGAAGCAAAGTTTGTGTACATTGAACCATAATAAAGAAAAAGTTGCAAGCTCCAATTTTGACTGTTTTTTTTTAATTCATTAAACGTATGGTTCTACGTTCTATATCTTATCTCTCTCGGGGTGTTCCTTCCTGTTTAACTTACAACAATAAGGTGAAACCATCATTCCAATAAGATCCAAGTTCATGCTATCAATTAGGCTACTAATATTAATAGTATCAATGATTCGTTCTAAACATTGTCCTCGCTTGGCCTTAAGATTAAGATGTACAGTACGTGAAATAAACTGACATTACTAAGCGTCGCATTCTTATTAAAATCTGTACTTAAAAGCCTACAGTTTCTGAATCTCTAAAATTCTATAAATTGTTCTTGGATAATTGCACCATTCTTTGTTGACGCACAATGCAATTTAGCAATGCTCATTGTTTTTGTTCATCGGAACTTGTCTTAGTTGACGATCAAGTTGTATTTAAACAATTGCCAAAGAATCCATGGTATATGTTGGGGTGGTGAGTAAACGTGTTTTGGGATATTCCCCTGAAACAAGGTCGCCTATTATTATTTTTTTCGTGACGTTGTTGACTTATCCCAATATACAGTCAACATAGAGCTGCATGCAATATTCATACTTTGTACAAAAATACAAACGCGATATGGCCAGACAATGGATGAGTCACAAATTCTGAAATATTTTTTTTTTCATTCGCATACAGTAAGTAGAGCGTTTCACGACAAGAAAACTGTGCATTTGCGCGAGACAATAAAGTGGACAATATTTTATCATCAAAAATGCCTTCTAGCTGGCCCACAATATGCGATACGAGTCCATTTTTGTCCTAAATGCTAAGCAAACAATACTGTATTGCAATTTAAAATTGCAGTATATAAATGTAAATCAGATAAAAAAGTTTTGATTCTTCGAAAATGATCAAATTCATTTGTCCGAAAGACTTTTCCTCAATTCCTATTTTTTGTTGCTACAATGAAAATTATGCTTCATCCTGTGATTAGGCATGATGTATCTTCTGAACTTTTTTTGTAGATTTTGTCTTGACACTAAACTGCGAAATATTTTACATAAAACTTCAATAACGGCAATAAAGCCTCTTATTTTATCACCTGTTTTGACCACATCTTTCTTACAGGAGTTCGTTGCAAAATCAATTCCAAACTGGGTGACGTACGTATCAAGCCTGTGGCGTGAAATCAACATTTTTATTAAACAGCATTGAAACTGGCAAAGAAAAAACGTTAGTCACACTCGCACATTCGTTACAGATCACTGCTGTAGGAAAATAGAGCTGCAGGATACAAATTGCGAATGGTATTTAACCCTGAACCTAATCTTAATAAAATGTTCACCATATCTACATGTACATACTTGGACCATTGGAAAATGCAATTAAATGTAAAAGTGAAAAAATACAAGTATCGTGTTTGCAAGAAAAAAGGTGTGGCAGACTAATTTTTTTAAGCATTTCCATTTATTTTTATATAGTGCAAATTAATACAGCAGACACGTGGTTAGTTCTTAGCCAAATATCTGAGCTTAAAAACGTTTTTAATTTTATCGCAATATGCAGTTAACAGAAAGCTACATATGCAATAATTCCGTATGTAATTTCTGTAAATAAAGTACAATGCATGCAAAGTAAATCTCCATATACTGTACAACTTTTCTAAGATAATTTATGCATAAAACTACTTTTTTAAAAGTTATAAATTGCAACTACAATGACATTTTACAGGGAATTCTTTTTCCCTGATTCTTTTTCGGATGAGCATCCGAAAGTTCGAAGTACTCCAAAATCCGCAACTCGCTAAAATAATTTAACCTTTACTTTCTGGTGGTTCGATATAATTCCCACTTTGAAAAGAAATGCTTTTAAAATGCACTTAAAAATCCATTTAAATTGAGACAAATTCATGCCTTTCAAATGCATTACGAAATGCATCGGAAAGGCATTAATTTGTCTCAATCTAAATGCATTTCTTTTCAGTGTGGGACATTACATGTATATTGAACCATATTGCATTTTGAAATGCATTTCAATTTTGAAATGCATTTCAATTTTGAAATGAATTTGAAATACATTTGAAATGCATCTGAAAGGCATTAATTTGCCTCAATCTAAATGCATTTCGTTTCAATGTGGGCAACAAACGTTGTTTCGTAAAATATCCATCAAAATATGTGTTTAAGGGGCATATAAAATAAATAAATTTCGTGCTATATACAGACTTGGTATTTCAGTATGTAAATGTTTATTTGCTAATATTCCAAAAACCTTAACATTTAGAAACACTTCTGGTCGAAAGCATTTCGGATAAAGGATCTTCAAACTGTATCTACTGTATATTATAAATGTATCTTATATACAACATTATTATCATGGTCTTCACTCTTATTGAATTGGCTCGCAACTTTTTCGGCTTTATACGTTTCGCCATGTATTTAATTTATGAGAGTTAAAGAGACTCAGTCGTCGCCTTAGTTAACGCAAGCCACAGTCTATTAAAGTCTCGCAGATTAAGGATAAATATGATAATGTTTGAATTTACTGCCCTATAAATTTCGTATCCGGATTATCGACTACTTTAACACTGTCCAAGAAAGGTCATATATATATACTTTTTTTTCTTCACCGTCATCGAATTCTCCTTAAGGCCTGCACAAAACCTGTCAGTTTACTTGGGAAGTAACTTTCCGAGAATAATACTGGGTTTTAGATTTCAAAAACTGGACAGCAGGAATTTAATTAAAACTGTAGGGTTGAAACCAAAACCAAATTCTTAGGCACTAAATTGCAGTATAATTACACCTGAGTGCCTTGATCATAGCACGTGAATATAAATTTTCACTTAATATGAGCTCATTTTGGTCAGTCAATATGAATAAAAAAATCCATCAATTTTCAATAAAAAAAATTGTATTAACTCAATAACGTGACAAAGTTTGACATACTGTATAAAAATTGTTTCGCTGAAAATCATTATCTTTCCTTTTCAGGTTGAGACATAAGTGTTTTTTCTGTCACAAGAAATAGAGATGTCATTATCAATAATAAAAAGACCAGAAATATAATGACACAAAGCAGAATTGCCGTAAACTATTTCAGGGATTTTGCTATTCCTAAATCAAAAACTATGGTTTTAGAAAAATAATTGTCAATGTAAAACCAGCTTACAAGGAAGGCCACATTGGCCAAGCTTAGAAATCATATTTCCAGCTTTATTTTTAAGTAAAAACTTAATTTACTGTACATTTGATAGCGGTACTTTTAACCTACGAAAGATCACAGAGAAACTATAATAATATACTGAAAATATAGCTAATTTGATTTCGTAGTACATTTCTAGTTTTTCTCAACCAAATATATCTAATTTAAGCGAGATAATATTTTAAAATAATTTCATTTCCTTACACATTCGGTACCAGCACTTGGTAACGACTCATATGCGGCAGTTGTATTTCGCAAAACAATCATGAAAATAAATACTATGAAATTTTCATGATGACCTCTGACTTACCCATGCACATTTCCATACAATTTCACAAAACCCCTTCCCTCAAAAGATCAGTTGAGTCAACTGCAACCTGTTTGATAAACGAGTATTAATGCAATCGGGGGTTGTTTTTTTTAATATATATATATATGCAAATTACCAGTTTTCTCCACAGCCCGTAAAAAAGGGCGTATATAATACTGCAAGTTTAGATTTTAAGTTTTTAATCCGCAATAAATTGATTCGATTCAAACGTGGCATATATGGGTCATAACGACTCAAAAAGTCCATTTTTATTTCGCTCCAATTGTTAACCTGGTGTTGGCAGTGTCGTTATTAATATCCACAGTCTTAATAAAAAAGAAATATTGCCGTTGCAATATGTTTTATGGCAGATATTGCTACCTTAACCGCATGACAACCTTTCGTACAAAAACGTTTAGCGTACACTCGGTGGGCAAAAACAAAAACCTCCACGCAGAACAAGGTTAACAGTTTTTGGTCTAGCCTTCAATTTTATTTCGCTTTGTGTTCGTTTATGAAGAGAATTTCAATTTCAAGGTGCCTTACTTTTATCTTATGCTACTTGAGAAATGTTATAATCCTACTCACGGGCCTCCCCCTCACCCGCACAATCCAAACCACCATAAAAGGCACTCCCACAAATAAAAATACCACGAAAAAAGGCTCTTTTAGATGATTTTCCCATTTAAAACACAGATATTTGATTGAATCGGAATATACTGTATTCAAAACACGTATTCCAACGTAATGCAATGCATGATTGTGCAGTATTTTCCACACCAATATTTTGCGGAAAATCGCAACTGTCTTTAGTGTTGAAAATGTTGTCATATATTGAAGAGAAGCCTATGCGCATGTACTTTATATGTAAATTCACTAGTTTATAAAAAATTACATTTAAACGACAAGTTAACGTAGTACTTGTCAATAAATTTTCATTGTTTGTTTTGTATTTTTAAAAATATACCAGAAAAGCGTTTTGCCATCATGTAGTCGTGTGATATACAGTACATTGAATGAATGCCCTATTACACGATATATGCTCAACCTTATTGCATATAAAAATATATTTTACGTACAGCATTTCCTCCGAAAGAAATAATGTATTAAATGCACACGTGTGCTTATTTTGTATCTATACATTTTAAAAGTGGGGTTTATTCTGATGAGAGATAGCGATTCGTGGTATGAGTATAGCGATACAATATCACTGCATACGTAATGAGGAATTACGATCTAAATGTGGGATTGACTGCATTTATTGCGTGGGGTTTTGCAACAATTTGCTTCCATTCAACAAAGTTCAGCTGATCGAAATCCAGGTTTTCGAATGTTGGGCGAGGTTTGGTAAAATTCTGAGCTCGGTATTCATGTGTAAATGCAATCTAGATTCGGCAGCATAAATTAGGAACCGGCAGTAAAACTTCCCAACAAAGTTCCTGAACTCGATTCAGGTGGGAGACGATCGTAGGAATACAAAAGTAAATGATTTTTCTGGTCAATACTCGATGGTAAAGCAGGCTGAAAAATCCTCTTATTTTCCAACTTTTGACACACCCAATATTTGAATGCTGCAAACCTTCCATCTAAAAAAGGTACACTGTATACCAAATGCCGTAGAACCTTTTGAGGTTCTTTCCCCTGATACACCAGGAGAACCTTTTTAGTAACTTCGAAGAACCCGGAAAAAGAACTTCGAAAAAATAAATTGAAAGGTTTCAAATATACAAATAAGGTTCAATACACTCAACCCTTTTAAAGGTTCGTTTTAAATAAAAAAGTTCTTTATAAATTGAAAGGTTTCAAAATAAAGATGATTTTAAAAGGCCATATCCATTCCGAAGTAGCTTTGTGATTGCTATGTTGTCATTGGGAAAACGAAGTGATATTAGGCTGAATAGCTGCTATAACCCAATAATTTGAACTAAAACGTTCAAATTTTGGAACAAACATCTAATTCGATCATATTAATTAAAATATTAATATGCACGTGGTTTCATGTGTTTTCGTCCAGAAAATCTATAGTGCTATTAAGATGTACAACAGGTATGGCATAGAGTAAAAATTGAAATATTGGGCACAATAACTTGATCTAACCTAACCTATCCTAACCTGACCTAATAAAACCTAAAACGTTCAAATTACTGTGCCAAACATTTCAATTTTTACTGCACACCATAGCAGCTGTATACATCTAAACAGAACTGTACATTTTAGGACGATAGCAGCTATTCGACCGAAGCAATACGTTTTCACAACGAAATCATTGCAATTATTGCAATACTTCAAAAAAATTGCCTTAACATTGATTTTATTTTCAAAATCGAATTTCCTCATGCCAACAGTTAAGCATAAAAAGAAACTGCGCGCAAAACATATTGAAAGTTTCTGGTTTTGGAATGCAGCTTTCACGTGGTGTGACATTCCTGAAGAGGTTCCTCCAAGAATAGAATTAACTATGGAACCTTCATTGAAGGCCAATAATGTTGATTTGATCGCCATTTTTAGTTGAGGTACCTCGAAGCATCTTTATGAAAGAATAAACGGATTTTTTCCGAAGAACCTGGGATGAACCTCAAATTTCTTAGAGTGTAGCGTAGATTTTTTTGTCATACTTTCCAATTGCATGCTCTGTTTTTCACTCGTTGCAGAGCATGAACTGAAAAACCTTTAGATGATCGCAATCAGTCATCTTTCACACGCACATCATGCATCGAGAATCATGTAGGCCTATGGGAAATTTCCCGCACGCGTTATGTTCTTGACATTAGATCCTGCGAAAGTTATTTCCGTTAACGGTAACCCGTCATTCGGGTGACCTTAGGTAAGACAAGTGGCCTAGGGGCGAGGCATGCGTGCGAAACACTGGGCTATATGAGATCGTTATTTCTGAATTTAAATTAAATTTGGACAGGGTGTCTGTGGGAGATAACCTTGATTTGGAAACAGGTTTGGAACGGCAAAAGTGTGTATCCCTTTCGTCGAATTTGCACAGAAAATGAATAATAAATACATTGGTAGGAAAACAGCTCGTGGCTGTATTTATGAAATCCTATTGGAAATTGACTTTTAATCGGAAATTCAAATCTGGCATTGGAAATCTAAATCGCATGTTAAATGGGAGCAAGTAATTGGTTTGCATGTTTGGGAGTAAAAATAATTCGGTATTCATCAAACGGTTCCTGTACATGTACCTTAAATTATAAAATAAACACCGATTCATGCATTAATCGCAATATACTTGCACTTATAGGAAAAAAACTGATTGCAAAATGCATTGTAAATTTATGATATTTGTTTCAAAAATTCCCAGCTTACAAACAGTTTGCAGTTACAGATTGGTTGTGCGTATACTGTACATGTACAGTATACAATTGTATAGAAATGCGTTTACTACCATTTTGCTACCAATGAACCATCAGATTTCAGTTTATTATCACTTTCTATCATGCAGTTAATAAAGGGCCATTCAAAAGGGACGTCCTCATGTAGGGGTTAGGGGTTGGGGGGGGGGGTATAGGTTGAGTCACGAACACAATGTGGACAAGAGGAGGGAGGTGGGTATGACCAACTCGGACGTCCACTTGATAAAAAAATGCCAAATGAAATCAGTTTCTAAAGTAAAAGGGAAATTGAGCGCAATATCGCGTAGGTGGGTTATAAATTGTAAAAGTCTGTAAACAGGGTACCTCAAGTCCCTGAAAACCTGGAAAAGTCAGAATTTAAAAGATCAGGGTCCATTCGCAAACTTTCAAATTTTCCAAGTACAAATTTGCAAAATTTTCATTTTTCTAGAGCAAAAACTCGCCAGATTTTCAACCTTTTCCGAGGTCATCTTTACAAATTTTTCCATGTTTTCCCGAGGACAATTTTGCAACATTTTTTACGTTTTCCCAAGTACAAATCTTTAAAATTTTCAACTGTTTTCGAGTATAGGTTTGTAAAACTTTCAACAGTTTCCGAGGAGAAATTTTCAAAATCTCCAACAGATTCTGAGGACAAATTGGCAAAATTCTCAACCTTTTCAGAAACAAAATTTACGTCTTCCGAGTACAAGTTTGCAAAACTTTCAAAATGTTCCGAATGTTCACATGGGGGGGGGTGAGAGAGGGGGTTCCTGATTGACCGGACTCAATGCAAACAGGGGGTAGGGGGGAGTCCAATTTTGGGAAAATTTTGAGGACGTCGTTTTTGAATGGCCCCTAATTGACTTGTATATGGGGCAAAATACCTTGTATATACATATTGAGGAATACGCTTACTGCATAACGCCAAGGAGAAAGTAGAAAATAGCAAACAACAGTAAACAAATTTGTGGCACTAAATACATTAACAAAAGTAGGGCAATATTAATACGTTTGATGTGGAAATTCATATGCAGCATAACCATTAGGCACAAAAACACATCGTGTATTGTTTCTACCAATCGAATGAACATGACTGCAGCCTGTATAATGAGGAAACATGGATTACCTAGAATGTGAAATGCCAAAAAAGTGACCATAAAATTCCACCTGTATTGGTATCAACAGGTAAATTGTCCACCGATGCTCCAAGGATAAACTCATTTCTGTGCAATTAAAAAGACGCGCTCCTATCCCTAGTGAAAATTCTCATGTATGGGACCCATGGTGTATGGGATTATGGAACAGTGGGACCCATAGCTATGGG
>JAQGAO010002176.1:0-20659 GCA_034697705.1 Ommatoiulus sabulosus | reverse complement strand
GTACTAGAATATTCAGGGGCAGGGCCTAATTCACAGATAAAGCATTGAAACTGGATGAATTACGAAATGGCAACATTTCCAATTACATTAATGTAAAGCACATCTTATGGGGTCAAGGAACTGCACTTCAGTTTCAATGCTTAATCTGTGATTTAGCCCTGCCCCCGAATATTCTAGTACGAGCTTTCCTGCATTGCACTGTTGCTGTGCAGGTTACCAAACAAGCAAGAAACTACAATGTTTTTTGAAACGTGGAAATTGGTGATGGAATGTCGCAAATGCAAACCATCAAACTAATTTCACGATGCCCTATTACGGTTTAGAAGATGGTAACGCAATGACGTTGAAGTTACATTCCAAGGTCACCGGAAATACGCTCATCGTTATCATACCATAATACCACAAACTCAGATTTTTCCCTCCAACACAATCCAAATAAAAACATGAACTGGTTACAGGAATCCTCGGTATATAGAGTATATACAGTAGATATATTTTAAAACGTATTTTTTGAAATTAATTTCAAAATGTACTCTCATCATTGCATTTTCGTCAATGCGTTTTAAAATGCTGAACATTTAATCCCCTGAGATACTTCCCAGTCAATCAGTTTATTCCAATGTACCTAGTGTTGAAATGCATTTCAGAATGTATTCTCACCAATGTATTTTAAATTACATCTTAATAACGCACATGTATTTGAAATACTTTAACTTTCATGTGTTCGATGTTCCAATCTATACATTTTTTAAACTGTATTTTTGGAATGCATTTCCTTTCAATGTGTGCATGCCTGCAGCTCGTTGAGTTCAATAAAATGGCCGACGACAGCGTCCCCCATTGCACTTATTCTTCCGTTGGCATGCCACTTCCACCCACGTTGTACTCAAGCAGGGTTCCATGTCTATCTATTATTCAAAAGATGGCTATTAAAAGGAATTCTGGGATCTCGAACCAGATTCCATTAACTCGAGGAAGAAAACATACTTTCAACTTTGCAATTTCCATTTTCGTGCGAAGAATTCTGATAATAATTTAATCCTCTGAGATACTTCGCAGCCCAACTATTGACATGCTAAAGCCTTGGCGCTGGATATGCAAGTTTCCAGATGCGAAACTGCTTCGCTCTGCGAATTCCTTTGCGCCTGGTGCGTGGCGCCGACGCATCGCTTGCTACAGCGTAATTATAATCAAATTCCAGATGAGTGAGAAAGCAATTGCTTGTCTTTTAAGAAAATGCGGCAAAGTAATCTTTCTTAACCTAATTTGCTGGGGGAAAATGATATTTTTTTATCTCCGTTGCATTCGCTAGCATTTTAGTTCGCTACAACCGGTGATAGAACGACACTCTTTTTAGGTGGAGTACGCAAAACTCCCGCCTGTATAATGAATTAGCTTCCCAAAAGTGTTTGGCACATTCTTAAATTGAGTTTTTTTTTCGGTTTTGGAGAAAAAAAAATGTTTGCTGGCATAGCCGAATGACTGTTTGGAATGCAAGTTTTAATGGACAAATTCGATATTTTTGCAAATGGGGACTTCTGTATTTATGGCGTAGTTTTCAAGTTTAATCGTTCGTAACGTATAGTGCACTGATCCCACATCGATAAGTAAAATACCTTGAAATATATTTTAAAACGTATATCTGATATGCAGAATATATTTACAGATTTATTTATGCATGTAAAATACTAGCTGTATAACCCGGTTTTTCCCGGGGAAGCTACACTGTAAAAAGAAATCCAAAAGAAATCCGAAACACTCACCATGGGTTGGAAAGTAGGCCTACCACAATTTCGGCACGAATAAAAGTGCGGCCACACAGAAGCAAACAGCAAAAAAAAAAAAAAAAAAAAAAAAAAAAAAAAAAAAAAAAAAAAAAACATACAGAGTCCCGAATATAGCTTAAGATTTTCTTTTTTTCGTTTTGTACGCGTTTTGCGTCGTCGCGTACAAACCCAAAAAACAGTAATCTTCCGCTATACGGGGCTCCGCATAACGGCGGCCCTGAAACCAAACACTCCATTCAAACGCAGTTAAGTGCGGCCCCGGAACCAGACATCCATCTGGTTGGTTCCATCCGCCTACGTATTTCCCGAATACGGGAAATACATGTACTGTACAGTATAACTAAATTGTGATGTTGGGGTCCATCATGACGAGACCGCTTATATATAGTCTGACTTAATTTGAATAATGATCCCCCTGCCAAATGGTATTATATATATGTACAGACTGCAGGGTAAAGAATTGAATTGACTTAACGCATGCAGACACTTGCAACGGACGTTGTTGATGCATGATTTATTTTAAGTATGTCGTTAAGTATATACATATATTGGTTCTTTATACATATAGGCCCTACTGTATAATGGGAGTTAACTTGTATAATTTACCTTTTTATTTCAGGTTTAAAATTCCATTGCAATTCTCCGATAAGTAGCCTACAATGTATACATGAATATTGAACTATGATTAACAGCATGGCATATGTGTACAAATGGGCCAAATCCTCACTCAAAGAACTTGCAAGATCTTTGAAAAAAATTACAATATGTCTGCCAATTTTTTTCTTGGAGGGTTTCAATTACGCCCAGAGATGCCATGCGTACACCCTTATAAATTGAAAAAAATACCAAAAGAAGTTCAAGCTAAACTGTAGTCGTGAAAGCCCGTTGTTTTTATGCTCGTGATTAACGGATGTAAAGAGGTCAATGAGTGCCAAAACTCTCCTGTTTTTAAGCTATAACAAACATGCGGACCTAATAGTTTTATTTCACGTATTTATCGATCCATTGCTCTGTTTTAGCACACAGACTGATGAACCTTTTCCTTCTGCGTTTTTTTAGCTGGCAAATATTTGGTTCTATTTTTCCCCTAAAGAATGTGGGCTTCGCGAAAGAATGCAGCGACTTTGTTTTTCACGATTTATATTTTAAGATGCAGGTCAAAATTAATTTCAGTCAAACGTGATTCGAATATAATCTATTATACAGTATATCTTATTACGCCACATTATGGCTTCAAACGCACATGTACATTATAAGCTAATTTGGATTTTGCGATAAAAATGGACGGTCAACAGTCCTCCTTATAGTACATTTCTCCCTGAACTGTTCTCAGTTCTCAGTAAATACATTTCATGATTTTAATCATGATTATATGGGATTTTGCGCAATTCTCGATCTGAGAAATGTGAAGATTATATAGATGCTAGGACGAGTAAAATAAGATCACCTGAAAGTGCTCCTAATGTTTTTAAAGAGGAATACAAATCAGTAACAATGGATTTGGAACATAAACCAAGAGCACAAAAGCACTTAAAAACACACGTTTTGCATTACCATTTTGTCACACCATGTACATATAGCGCAATTGATGCGTGCATTTTTCTCACATTGTTTCCATTTTAACCAGATGATATATTATTCACCATGTTCGTTTTACAATGGATTCACTTGAGCCCTCTTGCATAAGCAACTATACATTAAAATAATACAGTACAATAAATATACATGTATATAAAATACATTCATGTACACGTGTAATACAGGTATACAAAATCTTAATAATCACAAAATGTTGCTAAACAAAGGTCCAAAATTTCAAAAACTGAATTTTCGCAGCATGGCTATATATTTATTATAGCAAATACTCAAAAACTTCAAACTCTCATCGAAAGAAAATGTAATCCAAAATACTTCGAGTATACAGTATGTACCTAAATCATATGCGTTTCTTACACTATGAAAAAAGTTACACCATATTGCACCTTTAGAGGCGCAATCACTTGCTATATACTGGTGGCACCTTTTTAGGGGCTATATAGCACCTCCCAAAAGGTAAATACATTATATTGAACCTTTTCAACGGTGCTATATAGCACAAAAGGTGCAATACAAGGTACCTGCATGCCAAAACGTGCTATATAGTCTTAAAAGGTGCAATCTAATTTTAAAAATGACAAACTATATATGAAACACAGTCGCCTGTCTGAATCAACCCATGGACCCATCACCCTATCAATACTCAGCAATCAATACGACTTAATTTGCCTTAATTAAAAGATATGCTTAATTATTTAATTATCCACGGTGGCGATACGGATCGTGCATCCATGGGTACATTTGTTACATATTTATTTCTCCCAGCAAAGCAGACTGCATGCAAAAAATCTGTTGATTTATATCCCCGCTTGCATGCCACCCATGGACACGCACAGCCTATTTTGCAGGTACCTCGCAGGTACGTAACGTGACTGATAAGAGATGTGCACCTGTCAAACAGTAATTTCCTGGACTATTCAATTACAATCCAACAACATTATAATTTGCATGCTCTCGAAACTCGAGGATCATCGTGCATGCAACGCCAGCAGGTTTCTGCAACATGTTTAAGCCTACATCAAAAAAGAGAATGTTTACAAAGCTTGCCTTCTTAAAACGTCAATATTTGGATTTTTTCTCGAAGCTGGCCTATAAATACATATACTATAATAACCAACTCAAAACGTGCGCAGATGCAGGTCTGTTCTGTCCCTTTCCCTTTAAGCGGATTAGGCAACCTACAAATCTCAACAACAATCAAGCTTCAACAAAATAATCCCAATTTCCGATAGCTTGGGGCGGAATTCTTTTTACGGTCAGAATAAAAATGAGCTGAGCCCTAGTAACAGTGCGTGTTATTGGCGAAACGTTTCAAAATGATACGTTATTGGAATAAATTGTTTAAGGAGTGCCAATTGCTTATATGCATTTTCAGACCACCCTGCAGTCTCAGTTTTCATGTTCCAGACTGATGCTATTATTAGGTCCATTGCAGAGAACATGCAATTACTACAATAAATTTACAGCATGATAGTACAAAGTGGGGCGAACTCGAGAGTTGTATGGTCAAATGTTGCAGCTATCAATTTTTGAAAACGAAGTGCCAAGGACTGCTTATTAAACGAGCAAGTAAGTGACTTGTTTGACACGTTGACTGTTCGACAGTTAATGTACTGTTTGACCATAAGCGGCTCATGTTCGCCGCACTTATCATGATTGAAGAGGATATGAAGTGACATTTTGTTTCAATCTTTATACACATGTATGTTGCAATGTATATCATGTATGTTTATCCATTTCGGAAATAAAAATCCACAATGTGAACTGTCATCATACACAAAAAAAATCAAAATATTATGACGGCATTTTATGCAAAAGTTGAGTCTCACTTATTAGAAGTGCTCCGAACCGGACGTGTTTCGGAAATGGGATTTTTTTGGATTTTCGCGAATATTTGCATTCCTGTATATACATGTACATGACTACAAAGTCTCGCATCTTATTTATAATCAGCACACACATAGCTTGATGCTAATTTTATTCAATATGTTAATAATTTTGGGCTTAAAACAAGGTTCGTATATACACGTACATTTTTTAACCAAGAAAATTAAGAGGGATTGAATGTTCCACCTTTCTGACGTCAAGTGGGCATTCAAAAAGTTTCGGATTTTGAAATAATTCGATATTAGGGTCATTTAGGGATTTCAAATAAGGGATCCTGGCACTACATTGTACTGTATATTATAAGCTACACATGTTCTAGTACATGTATTTCATGTATTGATTTTTTTTGTGCAGAATGATAAGTATACAATTCAAAAAAAATTCCTGGGTCCATATGCAGGCAGAGTCATGGTACATATGTATACAATTAATTGTAGGCCTACATGTATATTATACAGTAAGTGCATACACTGTAGCATGCAAAAATTATCAGGGCCACTTACTTCCGGTACAAATCTTTGCTTTAGAAATGTCGCTCTCTGGCAAACGCATGCAGAGTTTCACAATCTTGGGTGACGTACCATAACGGCGTTCATAAATCTTAAGCTGTAATTTCCGACTTCAGGTACATTATTGCCCCATCGAAGATGCGACTCATTTCAACTACTGCATGGATCTGTACATGTAGTATACATAATTTATGCATAGATGATACTGTAGTTACGTCATTAATGTATACTCTATGTTCCGTTATCAGTCTCACTTTAGCACAACCAGTAGGAAAAGCGAGGTTTGCATATTAGAACGGTGCTGAAATTCGCTTAAACGTGCATTTTCACCATGAAGGGGGGAATTAATGAACAATCTGCAATTTTACACGGTGCTCGAGATCGAGATTTCTTATCGAAGTACCACGCGGTACGAAACCACGCACAATGGACGCATTACAGGGTGTAACGTTGCCACGCCCACGTGTAAGCCCGGCGAGAGCGAGTCGACCATGACCTGACCGGGATTGCGCAAACGGCCCTGACGCCACGGTGGAGTTATAGTTCAGTGACTCTGAAGCGTCCATTGTGTGCTGACCTTCGACAAGAGCGTCAGCAGCCGTGGTGCAAAAAAAAATGCTGCACGCGGTTAACAAAGTCCTGGTCTTATCGAACGCACTTTTAATAAACGAGCCGATCATCGAACGCAAAACGATAACCACGCAGTATTTAGGCCATGGCGTTGTTGTTGCTTTTTTTTTTTACCCAGAAACGCAGAAGCAGCGCGATACTTCTCTCCTCAGACGGCAGAAGAGAGGTTGCAGGTTTGTAACCAGATCCACCGCGAGCGGAAAAAGGTGTCATCTTTTACGAACCATTGCTACGAGGGCAAACAATGGAAGATTGTCAGCCGAAAAGTACATGCAATGAAGAAGCATCTCAAATGCATACGAAGGTTTCCTCCCAACCAACCTATCCCAAATACAAAATCCGATATCCGTTTTAATACTTTGATATAAAATTAACTGCTGCGTTTCCGAGGATATACGAGCGACACTCAAATCAATGAACGATGCGAATATTTCAATTTTAACGAGAAACCCAAGCAACACCCTGTCCCCATTTCCGAGGACGGATAACGCTTTTTGAAGCTACATTATACAGTGGAAAACTTCCGTTCAACACAGGTGCATTATGGGGTCAGGCTGGAATTTCTACAGGTGCAAAATTGACTGATTCTGGAACAGAATCCATTGCTTTTAATGGATGAAAGATGAAATGTAAAAGGTGTGCAAGACATATAGGTTAACCGGTTAAATAATGGATCTTGTGCAGAGTTAAGCAAGAGCCTGTATCACGTGATCCCATCGCGATGATCGCGTCAACAAAAGAACGTGCCTTCGGGCAATTTTCGCCAATGGAATGACTGAAAAAGTCACGTGATAATGGCATGATAACAGCATCTGCATAAGTTTCATTGTTTGCCCTTTAAGTTTTAATGAAAATTTTACGAAATTTGTGGCCGTCGGATAATACAGTACATGTATGGGGGATCAACAAGCGATATATACTTCAAGGTCATGAGGTCACCCCCAATAGTTCCAGGTAAACCAGTATATGGACTGGTGTAAACCACCCTGTAAAAGGATGAAAAGATGCATTTAAAATGATAAAACCTAATCATATGCAGTACATGTATAATGGTGCACCTTATTGAAAATGTTGTAAACAATATACAGTATATCACTTAACGTAAACACAAATTATGCGAGAAATTTCATAGCTACAGTAAATGGCACAAAAACAAGGTATACAGTGTCACAAACTAAATTCAATTCCAAGATGCATCCAGGAATATTAAGCTTAGAAGTACGTTTATACCTGTATACATCTGACAAACTTGGCACGCAAGTCAGATAAACCATTACCGCCAAATACAGTATACTGTACATGTACTTAAGAGAAAATGCGCATACAAGTTTTTCAAATACAATAAATTTCATTATCGCATCTCAATCAGAAACGTTCTTGGGGGGGGGGGGGATCTCATGCAGTATCTATTTTGCATCAAGTCTGAAACCCGAAACTACATGTACGTACTTCTTGCATAATTCATTTTAAAGCCGCAATCATGCATTCAGAAAAATATTCACTATAGGTTAACCCTCGCCTAACGTTATAGCCTCAAATCCCTACATACCATTAACCCATAAAACTCCTTCTCGAAAATAAGAGGATGGGTAAATTTAATTGATCAAATATTTCGTATAGGTTGCTCGTGACGCCATTCATTCCCAGAGGGGGCCTTTTCGGCCATCTTCATGGCCAAACAATAACGGCATACCTTACAAATTTAGCAAATTTTGCTCGTGATTTTCATGCACAACGAGAAAAAAATCACAGTGGCTTGTGCTGTAACAGAATAGGTATATGTACATGTACAATAACTAAAAAAAGGAATGAAATTCCGTTTGTCCGCATTTGGGTGGATTCAAATGAGATGCTAAACGAAGAATTGCGCAAAGCGCTTATTGGTTAAAATTGGGTGCCTTCATTGTATGCTAATACCTGTAATTCGAATCAATCAGCGCGCAATGAGCCATCTTGTTGGAGAGGGCGGACAATGTCATTGCCGTCATCGCCACATGCTCAAAAAATGTCCTTAAAGATATTAGGTAGCAACAATGGTGTAATCGAAAAGTGGTAGAATTTTGTGAAAGATGTGGCCATGTCAACGGAAATACACATGTGATGTAAAGAAGAATAAAGTGGGGTTGATGACATGCACGTCTCATCGGAATGTTTCTTAGACAAGACGACTATAAATCTCAAGATAAAGATGATTTTTTATAGTCTTTATCTTGAGATTTATAGTCAAGTGGCTTTCAGATATCTATTAATGACCATAGGTCGTATTACAATTGCTGCTCAAAGGATGTTGTTTTTTCTACTGCTTGTATACAATTTTTACTTCCATCACCTCACCTACTGTACGAAATGCACACGTGGACATTTGCAACTACCCTTGAAACCCTTTCCGGCCGAAACAGCGGGCATCGTTCAAGCCCTGAGGTTTACTCTTGACCCCAACCGTCATTTTTCGTGGGGAATTCTATGCCCCCAAAGAACGCGTCCGAGAACGTCACACACTTTCTCCATCCGAGTAGGCCTATCCCAGCCTTTGTTCCAGCCCCTGTGGGTCCGACCACGCTTCCCAAACCGGTTTCCCCTTCCCCCCGCGCGGCATCCCTTCCCCCCCTCCGGTCCTAACCACCATAGGGTCCATACCTCCTTCCCTCCTCTGCTGCTCATTAATGGCGGTGGGTGAGTCACGCCGTCGCCAGCTGATATCGATTTTAGCAGCTAGACGAGGGGAAGGCCACCACGACCCCAGGCCTCCCCTTAAAGGATTCGATCCCTCCGGGCTCCTAATCCTAACCGCGTTAAGGGCATTCAGCTCCTGGCGAGCGGTAGGGGCAAGGGCCCTAGAAGGGGGGAAAGCGGACAAAGGGTGGTTCGCAGCGCCCCCTCAGCGAGCCCCGCGCTACCTGCGGGCTAGCGCGTATCATTAAAAATGATCGCGCTAATTATCGTGTCTGAAAAAAACGGATGCAAAAAAAAAACTGCAGACTCGGCTACCTTTATCACCCCAGCCTAATCAGTAATGGATTCCAGGCGGCGGCAATTACGCAGACCGAACGTGCGCGGGTACTACAAGATGGCGACTGACGCAACATTTTTTTTTGGAATACTCCATTATTTTTTCTTCGCACGCAAAGGCGATCCTGGTGGCCTTCGTTGCGACGAAGATTGGTTTAGGAACGTTTCCGATGAACTGCGTCAGCTGGGACATGGCTTGATAGATTGATAGCAATCTGATCAAGATAATGGGTGCAATTACGGCGGCCATAAAACAAACGCTTGGGATGTCTCATCAAACTCTTCATTATATAGCAAAAATTTGTTTTACCGTATGAGGAATACCTCATTACTTGGTACTGTTATTCGAAAAGCAAACAATGCAACCCCTTTTATTTTTCGGAACAAAAAGAATTAAATTCGGATTTGAATTGTATCCTCGGAGTATTTTTAAACCTGCAACGAGTACATGTACAGTACAGTATTCGAATTATAGTCGATCAAATGGGAGAAAATAAGAAAAATGAATCTCAGAATACGGGCACGCGGGCAGAAGCTTTGCAGATCGCACTTTGGCAGTGATGTCACGTGCACATGTGCAAACTGGAAGCATTACAGTACTGTGTTCATGTAATTGGTTTAAAAACAGCGATAGCTTTGAGGAAATTTTTAAACCGATTTTTTTAACGACTGCTAACGTATGCACGTGCGATTCGCAAAGCGGCCTGTCTGAGTAAGCTTGTTGTCTACAAATACAATCACTCAGATTTCAAAAATTTTAACCAGCTAAAGATTGCACGTGTAACGTATAAGCAACCATTACAATTACAATACACTATGAACTTCATTTCGGCCCGATTTCTCTGTATATGCATTTTGTTCTCTTTTTTGGAGTTTTGGAGTCTCCGGAATCAAAACTAATATAAAACGTATAGCCAAAGTTTCCTTTTTCGTAGATGTTTACGATATTGGTCATCGTAATTGGTAAGCATTTTTCAAATATTTCCTTTCATTTTTCGCAAAATCGCCTCCACGTTGCGTGACTAACCCGGCCGCAGTACCGAAAACTGTCAGACGCATCTACGGCTTTATACTGGTTGGGATTCGGGGAACCAACGTAATTTCCATTCATTTACGGTTTGTTGTTCTGGCGAATTGGCGCCAGGGGGCTCGCGGTGCCGTCCTCAAGAAGCGCCACCGCCCCTCACGAGCCGGTTTTGGGTCAAAGGGGTTAGGCAAGGGTCTCCCGAGCATTATCAAGCGTGCATTTACCGCAGGCACACCGGCCCCATCCCAGTTTTTGGGAGTTTTGGAATGCAACCTTGTCTGCCCTCGGCAGCTCCACTCGCGACACCATGCATATCTCGGTCTCTTCCCCCGGCGAATAAACAAGCGATAAATCATGGTGCGGGCAAGAGTGGGGCAGGGCAAGGAGGAACCAGAGTGCCCAGCTTCATTCGCAAAAACTCCCCAAATGTTGTTGTTTTGCGCTCAACGAACGCACATCTGATAAGGGATCCCGACGACTCCACTAATAGGACATAAATGTCAAACACGGGGTTTATCTGCCAGGAATAAAAATATACGACGTAGGCCGCATGACTGATCGATACGCGAGGCATCCTGGGAGTTTTCGCAACGTCCGCTATATATAAAGCAGCTTCGCAGTTTTACGTAATCTTGGCTACGTCGTAAAAAGTTGAGCCTTCCGCTATCTGTACTCCATCGAATAGGCCGTTTATTTTTGTACTATTTAGGAGATACGTGAGACTGCGGGAAGTTACGAGTACTGAAGGCCTATATATCCAGTTTATGCAAAAGGTACTCAGAGACAAGCTTTGCGAATCGCACTTCGGCAATGGTGAAGTCCATGGGATTTCCCTCCCTTTTTTTACGGTGTTATTTTAATGATGTACCTGACTGTTACACGGGCTTTTTCGTTTATAATCTTAATTCTGTTCACCGTAATAAATGTTTTCAAAATCGACGCGGTAATTTCACTCACGGTTATCGCTGTTTTATATCACGTGACATCACCACTGCCAAAGCTCGTAGGTTTTGGAATGCGGTTGATCGCTGAAATTCTGCAATCGTTGTGTTTCTGCTTTTTTTTTCCAACTCAACTTAAAAATATGATCGAATTTGTGGCACAAACATGTGCAGTAGTCTGGTTTACTGTTGCGGTTTACTTGTAATACGACGAAAACCAGCCCATGTATCTAAGAAAATCATTCAAAAGCAATTATCTATAACCCGGGGTAATTGGAACCTACTCATGCAGTTTGATGACGATTTTCAGGGTTCCCCCAGAAATTTCATTTTCAACTTCCCTGACTTTTTCAGGTTTTAAAAAAATTTCCCTGGCCAATGACAACGTCAAAAATTGACATATTTTCCAAAAAACACTGGAAAACATTTTTTTTTTCAAATTGACTATACGACAATTTTGAAAATTAACATAGACATTTTTTAAACATTTAAAAAAATTGCATGAAAATTTTTAAAATGGGAAAATTTCGTATTCGGAAAATGTTGAAAATTTGTGCTCGGAAAAAGTGGGAAATTTTGCAACTTTGTCCTCGGAAAATGTGGAAAATTTTTACTCGGAAAACTTGAGATAATTTTGAGAATTTGTACACGAAAAACGTGGACAATTTTGCTAATTTGTACACGGAAAACGTGGACAGTTTTGCTAATTTGTACTCGGAAAACGTAGAAAATTTTGCAAATTAATACTCAGAAAGCGTTGGAAAATTGTAAATTTGTACATGGAAAACGTTGAAAATATTGCAAATCTGTGTATACACTCCGAAATTTTTTTGCAAATTTCTACTCGGAAAATGGGTCCCGAGCTAACCTTGTATATAGAAGTAATAATTTTGGAATAATTTGGAGTATAATTTCAAAATAAACCATTCTTCCCTGACTTTTCCAGGTATGTCGTAAAATTTGTCGTACATATTTGCAATATGTCAATTTGCAAAAATCTGCACTTAAGTTTTCAGACCCGATTAAAAACGCGTGAAATGTGTCAATAAATTACATGCTCCTCTGCGCCCGCACACATTTTCTGTATGATCGGAATGAGGATGTGGCGCAAAGTTGTCATAAAACAGTGATGCCATCGATCTCAACTTTCACGTGAATGACTATACATCAATGCGAAACCGATGTTTCCCAAAACTTTGCAACAGTTGCGTAATTTTTTCCACCAAACAATCCTGAATTAAATTTAACGCTATATATACGTTCCAATTTGTGATTCCCTGAAATGAAATCCGATTTTGAGTATCGTGTAAGAGTACATTACATGTATGTCTTTCAATGGATGGTTGTAGGTCTGGTAAACGCAAGTCCGAGCGTAACCATAGCACATAGCGACGATTTCCACCCCCTGGTGTCGAATTTACAGTAAGTCGGCAAACCACAGCACCACATGCGTGGGTTTAGTCCAAATAGGGGGTGTCAAATGTGACGAAGAGGGTCCCATATAGGCAAGCTTATCTGATCACTTGTGACACGTAAACAAGCTATACGCTTTTCAAAATTTAGTTCCATGTTGTATCAACTTATCAGATCCAGTGCAATTTCGCAATGACATGTATTTCGTTATAACTTATTGATGCATTTTTCATTCGCAAATGAGATACGTATATTTTTTTTAGGTTTACATTGTTTTTCCACTACGAAGAAGTACCGCCATTTAAGGGGGATTGTGCAAATTATTCCCATTATTCTATGTATAGTTTTAACATGGAAGTTTTAAATGTATTGAAAGCATACGTGTAGTATAATAACATCTCAAAGTTGTTAATTTTGCGATGTTTTAAAATCTCCTGAACGTTATACAAACCAAGCTAAACTGGAAATTTAATACGAGGGAATTTAAATGTGCACGCTGTACAGGATGTGAAAAACGAAGCTGACAGGAATTTTGAATTTAATACCGCTTCAAAAATGGCGGCAAAATTAAAATTTAATTTTGGCTGTATAAAAATGTTAAAAACAATACGTATACGTGTACTAATATTTCCATGCTGTGAAAATATTTTAAACTGGAGTGTATAGAGAGAGGGATAGGCCGTTCCAATAATATTACCGTTATATTTCGTCATATCATCTCTACACTGTAACGAACTAGTGGCCTCCATAATCCGGATATCCTTAATCCTCCATTAAATATAGGCTACAGTGTGTACTTGTATACCCATTGTTCTCTATAGGTATGTGGTTCACCGTTCGGAGCAAGAACAAAGCCAATCTTAGGTTTGATCGAACTGCAGTAATCCCCACTAAAATCCCATTAGCCAAACCACGTGTCCATCCCAAGATAATTGGCCATTGCAACAAACACCCGTGGATTTTTGGGTTAATGATTACCGCTGCATCGCAGCTGTCAAACCGCGACGCCATCGCCCATCGGTCATAGCGGTCAAAAGTGTCAATCGAATCGTGATAAGATTTGACATGTTTCTCTATTGCCTTATCATAATTGAGGCAAATTATGATCACACTTTCATTTGATAAAATACATCAAGGGTACACGGCACCACAAACCAAATTCTCCAAATTTGGATTCGGGTATCATCGAAAAATTCATCATCTCTAATGGAGTAGAAAATCAAATCAAAGTTTATTCACAAAATATGAAAAGGAAAAGGCAGGTTATTAAGACAATTATACAGCAAACCTAACCAATGGAAATCCATGGAATGAGGACATGGACCGAAATCCATCGCATTATTCAGTTACTCATGTATATTTTAAGCATATACTATTAACTTACCATACAATGTTGACATGGCCCATGTGCCATGGTCCTTGACGAAATGTGGTGCCATATCCCGTACCCCTTTATATATACATGTATACTGAATATATGTATATGGACTGCGAACGTTTTTCCATCAAGTTACCAAGATGGTGCTGTTAACAGAATCCGTGAGAACCATATACATACATGTATAAAAAAAAACTTCCTTTATTGCCAGTATACAGTACATAAGGGTTTTAATTCATTAGTACATCCTTGCAGGCGGCCAGTTTTCTATTGGACAACAAAAATAACGTTTTATTCTCCAGAATTCAAGAAATCAGCCTTGCATCCGCGAATAGCCTTCCAAAAACGTTATTATAACATATAGTCAAACTTTCGCTCCGCGATCAGAAGCAGGTTCGATTTAATCACGCGTGAGTACGTTCTGAAATCCCACTTTCAAAAACTGTGGCAATGAGTCTCTTAAACGACTCCGCGTTTGCAGTCATTCAGTCGCAGATGGCACATAGGGCTTGAATTTGGTCCCAGTACAGTGTAACAGACCACACTGGCCCTTTTTTAAATGGAACATGTGTGAGATTTATCGAATTGCGATATGTCATATAGTGAGGAATCGCTCCAGGAGTTTAGAGACATTGTTCCAGGACTCCCCGCAAAGTCTTCGACCTACATGTACAATTATTCCCAAGATCGGTTTTCGATACCCCGACTATAAAAATAAAGGTTCGCAATAATTAACGCCGAATGACACACATGGCGCATATACGGTCAAAGATGCCCGGGTGGTAGTCACCCACCAGTCCGGGAGGACATAAATTGGGGTTTCCACGTTCCGATGTCAAGTGCGGAATCGCGACGGGAGTTTGAGACAAGTTCCAGGCCCCCCGCAAGCACCTCGATGTGGGAGAAAGAAGGCATGCTTGGTCACAAACTCCCACGCGGAGGTAGATCTGCATCCGTGCATGTCCAACTCTGCCCAAAAAATTGGGCCATCCATGGCTCAACAGGTAAGAATCTCCCCCTCTCGGGGGCGACACGGTCGAATTGTTCCCAAAAGCAAACAGTTGTTCGACGAAGTTAAAAGGCACGCGGGTCGTTGTTCTCCCTTTCCAAGGGCCTGCATTTGGACCTTGACCCCGTTTCCCAAATCGGACCTCCTCCGCCCCGCACATGGCCCTTTTGTCGCGGGATGTCCCATTCTCGGACGACGAATGGCGCGACAATCGGTTTAGGCAGCGGCCCTATATCTTATCTTGACGTTTGCGGAATGCGATAAACTCGTTTTCGCACATCGGTGTTTTTTCTTCTGTTTTTTTCAAGTCTGCGACAAAAACGCTATCGGTAAGCTCTGTAGATTCACTATCGATGACGCATTGGTGTCATCAAGTTAGTTGATATGGTTGTCATCCTGTAAATGGGCAAATGCATTTATACAACTGAACTAAAGCAGTTTTTCGAACGATCGAAGACAGGACGAGTGAAAAGGCGTTACGTGTATAATCAACGTTTCGATCTTTTTTAATAAACGAACGACGATTTCAAGTTACCAGATTTGATATGTTTTCATATACTGCATGCATTTATTTTAAGACGCAAGAGTTTATTGCGTGCACTGGGGAGTTGTTGAAAACCGCACATGTCGTGTCACACTTAAAACCTGATAGCCACAACTGAGGGAATTAACGCCCCCTACATCTAAGTACAGCAGCCGTTATTTGCAGAGCCCACAGGTTCATTCAACCGACCATACGATATCCAATACTTCCGATTAAATGACGTAATCAGTCCCACGTGTTCCATGGCAGTACATGTACAGCCCTGTAGCTATAATTTGAAGTCTTAAAGCCTTGAAAACTTACTACCCCTCTTAAAGGTGCACTGCATGCAGGGCAGAACATTTTGAGAGAATTGCTGATTGGGTCACTGCCACTCCCTCTGATGGGCGGATGCTCTGCTGGATCCTGGAATGATTTTGCCCTTGGGTTTTGTCTATCGTCTTACGTCATGTACCATTTGACCCTGATCGCCGGCTTTGTTCGCGATCACGATTCTCGCATTGTGCACACGCAGCCAAAACGCTTGCTTTTCAAACCTCTCGTGTTTCGCACTGCACTTTTCCATTCAGAAAAGCTTCGAGTTTCGTGGAAACGTGTCCATGGGCATGTGGTGCATGTTCACACCTTAATCGGCAATTATCGCACTGTGCACGTTGTGTCATGATGTCATGAAAATGACTGCAACTGCATGCAGTCACAATATTCCTAAAGTTTCAAAGATATATTGGTCACGTGTTAATCATACTATAAAGAACAAATCTGACGCATATATACCACAATTGAATCATATACAATATTCAGGCCTGGCAGCATTGACCTGACATCATGAGCATTTTTCCATACAGCCGTCATACCATGCTGGAAAAATCTCTGCAGAAACCTTAGGCCTTTCCATAAGCCAGTGCAGCAACTGTGCTGATGGATACTGAACTCGACCTGCACATGACAGGTATAGGCCTATTGGATGCAGTACACGAAATCCTCAACGAGCCTCGAAGTCCTTACGACCTGAAATGATCATCTAGAATTCCTGGCAGTGATTCAAACCCCTATTCCAGAACAGATAAAACAGCAAAGTGTTGATTAGGCCTAATCATTCCCCAGTTTGTGGCCAGCAATAGGCCTATATTTCGATTCATGCAACCATTATGTTCATTAAAACCTGGAGAAACAGACGTGTCGATATCTGGCCCTTCTCGTCATCATCCTGTCTGGTCATCTAAACATCTACAATCGCAAACGGACGCGTTTGAGTTCGGAAAAAGATGCTTGAAAAATGTGACGTGACGCCGACATTTTGAAATCTGAATCGGACTCCGTTCCGTCGTTACGTTTAAGTTCGCAGATTCGGAACCAAAGCTCGCAGCGACACGATCGCGGTACCGACGTTACCGTCAGGATGTATACTCAACGCCCATAACATTTTTTAGTCCGATCGGCGATCGTAAAGTGGTCAAAACAGGCTCGGAACGGAAGTCGGTGAACCGGCGATTCCGCGGCGGTTCGCAGGCTGTGGGAGGGGTCCCAAAAAAGGGTCAATTTTTGGCCAAAAAATCCCATCTCGAACCCGAGAAACGTTACGGACGTTTAGTCCACCCCCAGACGCATGCGTCAACGCAAATCCCGAGATTTTCCGAGCAACGGTTCCGCAGCCACGAACTTGCGAAGCGGCGCGTTTCTGGTGCTGGCGGCATCGGTCGTTGCCACGCCGAACCGATAGCCGGTCCGAAATACGGTGGCCCGCAAAGCCGCGAGGGATCCGAGGGGGACCCGTCCCCCCGTGCCCCCAGGACCCCCCGCGGCCTCCGCGCCAGCCGGGAAGTTCCCCCGGTTCGATTTCGCGACGCCAGCACGGACAACGACGAGCGGTACCGAAAACAAGAAGAAGGGCGCCATGTTGGTTTTGGCGAAACGTCGAAACGTCGAAAGCGGCTCGCCGATGTTCGCCTTTTTGGGGGGCTAAAAGTAGCGCTGGAGAGCCAAAAATTCAGGGGTGCCTAGCGGAAAGGTCAAGGTTGAACACTCACCCAAAGGAGTCCCGCGACGTATCCGAAAAATGGTGGAAAAACGGAGAATTCGGAGCACAGTAATCCACGGCCGAGGCAACGCGCACGCACAACATTGATATCACCTCAGCCAACGTCTCCTCCAACTGTTTGGCTGCCAGGGCGAGTCACGTGACCAAGTGCCCGGATCACTTTTGTTGGCGTTTGCGCGCAGCAAATGGTGTCGTTAAGGCCTGGATCCCCCCCTCATTAATTCCCCTACTTCCCATCGGCTTTTCCCTACACCCGAATTGCTCGAAAAAGAAGTACATGTACAGAGAGGCAAGTGCGAGGGACGAGGGGGAAAACTCGGCCGCGCGCGCTGCTTTGCCGAACGGCCGGGACCGAGAAAAATGGCCGTTCCCAAAGTTCGATGCGGAGACTAGAACATCCCCGATGCGGCGCTTTCTTGGATGGGCGCCATTTTCGCCAGGCTTTTCTGGCTTTTTCTCGCGCGCTATATCATATGCTGCGGCGGACTTTTCGGAAAGTTTTTCGGACTGTTCGGAGATGGCGCAGATTTCTTTTTTTTCCCGAATTGGTTTTTAATTTCTCGTCAAGCGGAGCGAGACGAAACTTCGAAGAGACAGAAAGTTTGCCGTTTTGCCGAAAATGGGTTGGCGGGAATGGAATTTATCCGAACGAATTAATTTGCCGATCGTTTCTAATTCTACGTTACTTTTACGGAAAATGAAATGTTTGGCGATTGAATTCGTCAGTTCTTTCTTTGGGAGAAAATGAGCGGATTTGTGGCGTTGCGTAAAGTGAAATTTGAGAAGGTTTTTGGATTTTTTTTTTCTTTTTTGGCAGGACGGTTAAGCAACTAAATTAAAACTTTGGTGCACGAGGCTCGTAATTTATTCTAATACACGACTCGCTCAAAAAACTTCGAATAGCAAACATGGGTGTTTAAAATGGTAGATCTTCAACGGATTATATACGGAGGGATTCTGTTTTAAAGGGGAACCCTTAAAAAAGTTACAGAAAACCTAGCTTTTCGAATTGTTGTTGTTACCCATTTTAAAAACAAGAAAGCATCGATAGTAGGAGAGTAATTTATAGAACAGAGAAAATAAACAATTAAGTTTAATTGACAGAAGTCGGATAATATGGCTATATACGACAGATTTAAAGTTGATTTATTTTAAATATTCTATGATTCGAAGTAAAGGCTGCAGGCTTATATTTGGGGATAATTAGTAATGCCATTTTGGAAGATCACGCGTTCGAGAATATGTTCGAAAAGTTTTAGATTTAGAAAAACTATAAGGCCACCTTAAAAAGCTGGCTTTAAAGCTCTTTATGAACGTACCCTAAGAGGTGATAAAGAATATATACTCATTACCATTGTGACCGTATAATTTTATGAATTAATACCAGAATCGTGCAATATTAATCATTTGCATGGAATTATTATAAATCCAGAGAATATATATAAGACCATTTGAGAATAAATGAAATTTGTTGTAAATATTATAAATACGAATTGTAAGAATTTTAATATACAGCTTGTCTATCACTTTCCAAGATAGTGCCATACCACGTCTTCTATCGTTGGTCAAATGCGTGTCTGATTATACACTCCACGAAAACAGCTATAGTTACAGTATTTACAATTGAATAATTATTCGCTCACTTGCCTTATTATTTGGCAGTTTATTTATTTATTTATTTGTTGTAATTTTCCTGAGGTTTTTATCTTGCAATAACATGTATAATACAGACTTTATAGACGCATGATTCAGCGCTATAGACTTGATACGTTTGAGGTATATCATTATAATGCTGGAATTAAAGTATTTCGGGTTTAACACCTTCTTAAGGTCGATGCACGGATAATCGAAAAAACGGTATGTGTTGTTTTTTAAATAAAAATAAAAATTAACGGTTAGTGCAACCTTCAAAAATGACCATTTTGCCGTTTTTGCTTGTATACCGCCCATGCACCACGCAGAAGGTGTTGAACCCAAATAAGGTCATTCCTGAACATTGTACAGAAATTAGAAGATACAATCGCATCACTTTTTATAATATGTGCATATTGCATTGTAGTGTATTCATTTTGAAATTATTGAAAATTTACAAAGGATGAAATGTAATGTCACCATTGGGAAGTGAAAGGGTTTTAAGAATCGTTTTAATTATTAAATAACGCAAGCAACAATCACGATGAAAACAATTCTTCTTTTAATTAAAAGTATACACTTGTGTTTGAAGATATCGGATAATCGTAAAATTTAAATCGTACTGTTTTCAAGGATTTTATCACCGTCTGCAACAGAGTAATTAATGTACGCAAAATCGAAAAAATGAACGTTTGTATTTATACTGCATGTATATATGATACGGATTTCCAAGGAAAGGCAAGCCAATTGGCTTGTGTCTGTATTCCAAAAATACGTCCATATTTCCGATTTTTCTATTTCAGTCGAACTTTGTTAAGACGAGCTTCAAATTGAAGGAAGGCAAGTTTTGCTCGTTTAAATCTGAAAAAAAAAAAGGAAAAAACACGATTTCAACAATAAGAACTATATGTTAAACAACATTTAAAATAAATTTAATCAGTTTTCTTACACAATCTCTCATTGTAATTATATTTTAGCTATATCTGTTAACGAAGTTGTTTATTAATTCTTTTCATGCCATGTTTTCCCAAAAGCCATTCGTTTTAACGCGCGCGCGTTTGGGAACTCGAAACTTCATTAATTCGTTTAACCCAGGGTTTCTTAACCTTTTCATGGACCACTTGCAATATTTAAACAATCTGACGGACCCCTTACAAACTTAAGTGTAGGGTAGGTTTATTGTACAGGGTTCCCCCAGAAATTTCATATTCAACTTCCCTGACTTTTCCCTGACATTTCCAGGTTTGAAAGAAAATTCC